>PITA01013638.1:40082-56873 GCA_004023965.1 Spilogale gracilis | reverse complement strand
GGGAAATCTCCCTCGAGCTGGGGCCCGAAGCTCCGGTTCCCATCCCGGCGTGCCCTCTCTTGCCGGGGGACTCAACATCCCCGCCAAAACTCCCTGTCTCCTTTAGCTGTCACATGCGGAAAATAATCCCACCGCGTCAGCTTCCCCAGGGAGGACAGAAGATCCAGCGCATGCAAACAATCAGACAATTATAGGCCCGCAAAAAGGAGAGGCTGCTGCTCTCTCTCTCTCTCTCTCTCTCTCTCACACACACACACACACACACACACACACACACACACACACACACACACACACACACGGCAGCATGAGCCCCGCCTCCCAGAAGGGACCGGGATTTGGCCCGGCGAGCAAGCGTGCTTTCACGGAGCTAGTGCTGACAGAGCAGGGACCACCGGGCAGCCGGGGGGCTGCTCTCTGCTCTGTACTCTTCGTAGCCCTTCAACACAGCTCTCCCTTCCCCGCTGAATCATCGGAGTCCCAGGGAGGTTGAAGGACGGGCCTTTGGTCACTCCATGGGTAGAGGTGCAGGAGGAGGAATGGGGACCCGGGCTTGTCTGCTTCTGGGGCCACTGCCCCTATGTGACATAAGGTTCAAGAGCAGGCACAGAGTAAGCGGACTATAGAATTTAGCAGGTCGGAGCCCGGCTTTAGGGAGTGACCACACCAGATGAGACTGAGTCCCCATCTTAAGTAGGGAACCATGGTCCCAGCATCTGCTCTGCCCCGGGGACTGTGGCAAGGATGAATGGGTGTTTTAAAACTGCGTCTAAAGCTCTACATGGTGATCACAGTTACTGTCATAATAAAGTGGTCCCTGAAGTCATATAAAGGCCAGTGAAATGCCTTCCTGGTCCCAGGCTGGGCTGCACCTGGAGGCCGGGCTGCTGGGACCCCTGGAGGCAGGGCTGCTGGGACCCCTGGAGGCCGCTGTAAGACTCCAGGACGCACCTGCTGCTGATGCGTCCCACAACCTTTGGGGACAGGAGTCTGGTTCTGCTCCCTCTCTCCATGCTGGTCACCTGCCCCCTCTCTCAGGGGCTTTGTGAGCGGTGCTCACAGTGCACACCCACTCTGTTCTGGGGGGGGCCTCATGCTTTGACCTCGCCTGAAGCCTCTGCAAAGCCGGTGTCCGGCAGTGGTCACGCAGGCCTGGGAGTGGGACACAGACAGAGGCGCTTGCTGGGGGAGGGAAGGGACTGGACAAGAGTGCATGGTGGCTGCAGCAGGGGGTGTTAGAAGGGGTGCTCAAAGTGTCCGCCTGGCGGGGGGAGGTAGGGACAGGAAGTGCAGGCAGAACAGTGGGCGGAGCAAAGGTGAACCGTGGGAAGGAGGCAGGTGGGGGGCACAAGCTTGGCCTAAAGGGTCAAAGGGCCATAGCAGGTCACAAGGATCAAGAAGTCGAGGCTGACCGTCAGCTGGCGGCGGTAGGAAGTGAGGAGCTGCACCCCGGCTCTTAGGCCGCTGGGGGACTGGGGCACGGGGTCCGTCCTCTCTCTGCGAGTGCCGCTGTTCTGGAGCCCGAGGGAGCTGAAGGGTGGCAGGGTGGGTTCCCGGGAGCTACGCTGTCCTCCCCTATTGCCCCCAGAGGCTGAGGCCACGGAAGAGGCCATGTGACCCTCTGCACCCCCCCACACACACCCAGCTGTGGCTTTCGTGGTCTGCCTTCAGCAGGGGACAGAGCCAGCCCGACCCCGCCGGGGTCACCCCCACCATGACCCCGAGTGAAGGTGGCCTCAGCAGAGACAGGTTCATGCAAATGCGCACGGAAAAAGTGACAAGAGCACCTGAGTGGAAAGCTTTCCTTCCTCACTCACCCTGCGGGGAGGCGGGTGGAGGTCAGAGGCTGGAGGGTGTTTTGAATATGGCTGCTTTCGGCCCCCTCACCTCAGGCACCCAGAGAGCCTCGACTTCTGTCTTCGAGCAGAATCTCGGTTCCTCCCCCGCACCAGGTGACCCGGGCAAGCCCCTTCTCTGTGAACACAGTTTCAGGCCTGTAGAGAGGGTGAAAGGCCTGGCTTACCAGCTCCTCATCTGCACGTTACTGACCTTCTCCCCTGCACTCACACAGAGGGCTCGTGAGCTTGAACCCCTGCAGGCTCAGGCTGGTGACCTCCTGCCCCCAGGACAGTGAGCAGGAGGCCTCCCGACATGGAGACCCAGCGTGACCCAGCCGGGTCCCCTTGGCTTCTACAAGCCCATGCGGGCCGACACCGAGGGCATGGGCACGAAGCAGCCCGGGGCCCCTGGCAGAGCCCTCATTTCCATCCGTGGGGGGCTCTGAGCAGAGAGGACATTTTCCCCTCTGCTCGCTTCCCACATCTGGCCGAGTGAGCAGTGAAGAAAGGAAGCCAGCTCCCCTGTCGGGCCGGGCCTTCTCCCAGGCTCCCAGGGTTCACTTCCTAAGGACTCCACCTCCCTCTCCTCTCTGACCAGGCCACCTGCCTGCAAAGGACGGCTTTTTCCCTTCTCTCTGTGTGACCTTGAACCGTCCTTGAACCAGGGCTGATGAACATTTCTCCCCACAAGGAGGCTGGAGAAGAGAATCAGGTAGTCTGTGGACAGCTCCCAGACGGTGCCCAGGGCCCTGGAGAGAGCTCCCGCCTCAGCACCTCTTCCTTCTCCCGAGAGCTCTGCAGATTACCTCTGGTCTTGCCCTGTGGCAGGCAAGCGTTGGGTTCGAATCAAAATGATTGAAAGAGGAAGGAGCGGGCAAGGAAGTGGTTCTCGTGCTCCCCTGGGGTGTTGCCCCGGCGCTCATGAATGACCTAGCTCATGGGTCAGTGAGACCGGCCCACACCCACGCTGGCACTTCCTCGGGGAGGAGCGGGCCCTCCAGAAGCCAACCCCCCAGGCGGGAGGCCCCCAGAGTTCAGGAAGAGGCAGCAAGGGGCAGTGACCCACGTAGAGCTGCCTTTCCTCTAGGGCCTTCATGGCCCAGCGATTCTGAGACATGATAATATTGTTCCCACGTCGTGGATGACAAAACCGTCTCGCATCACGACAGGACTTGCCCGTGTCACACGGCTCAGGAGCCGACCTAGGAGAGGAGGTCTGCCCAGACATCTTCCACCACCCTGAACAGGCTCGACACCTCTGGCCTCCGTCGCTTCATCTGGAGAATGGGCCCTGAGCATCCCTTCCACGTGGGGCAGAGGAGGTGAGGGAGGACAGAGATCTGAGCCCGAAGGCGGGCCACGCAGTCAGCTGTCCCGTTGCAGGACCGAGGGCAAGCAGGCAGGGGCTTGCCCGGGCCCCTCACTCAGCCATCCCCTCTGGCGTCTAGTCCAAGCCTGGCAGGGGCTGCTCGGAGCAGACGTGGCTGTCTCCGGGAGCGATCTGTGTGAGGGCTGGCGAAGGACACACAGCTACACCTGGGAGGGCTGGGGACCCTCTACTCTGACGTTCCAAGGGCCCAAGCCCTCCAGGTCAGACCAGAAGCAGAATCTAAAGACTGTAGATATCGACCAGGACAGGCACGGTGGCCTGCTGAGATTTTAACAGCCAGGGGATGAGGCCAGATGGAACAAAGAACCAAACATGCACCCCTGTGGGCAGGGCCTGGGGGTGGGTGAGAACCTTCCCAAGCCCTGCAGCCCAGACTGAGGGGCACGCCCCCAGCCCCCCCAAACCCCAGTGGGAGGGCTGCAGCCTCACGTCCCGCCCTGGCATGTCTCTGCCTTACCCTCTGGGGTGTCAAGAGGCCGTTCGATCCGTCCCTTAGTGCAGACATGCGTGCCCTTAGCATCGAAAATGCGGGCCTGCTGCGAGAGTTAGAAGGTGCAGAAAGACACCCCGTGAAAACCAAATCTCCTTCCTTCCCTGGTCCTCACCACCCGGCTCTCTCTCCTCCTGGAGCCTCGACTTTCATGAGTTTCTCGAAAGCCTTCCAGAAACTACCTGCATTTGTAGATACCTCTGTGTGTGCGCGTGTATTCCTTCCCCCCTCTTCCCACACCTAATAACAGCTTAGGACCTCCAAGGCCCTCTCCTTAAGGAACTATATACACCACACCCTTTTTAAAAGGGCGAGAAGAGTAGTAACTCAGTATTTTACGTGGTTCTGTGGGAGGGCTGGGCCCAGCTCGGAAGGTCTCCTGCCCCGTGACAGAATCCCGCTTCCTGGACCCCACCGTTTACTCAAACGGTCCCCTGCTGATGAGCATTCAGCCGATTTTCAACCTTTTTGTTTTAAAAATCAGGCGACACGTGTCTGCGTGATGGGCTTGGCTGGGTCTAAGGGAAGAGCATGCGTAGCAGGCTGGGACAGGACTGCCCACCTGCTCGGCCCAGGGGTGACGGTGAGCGCTGGCTGGCTGGTCCCCCCTGCTGACACCTGTCCCCACGCCCTTCCAGCAGACAGCTTCTGATCTTTACCAATCCGATGGTTGAAAGAGGGTTTCTTCCTGATCTTTCAATTGACGTTTCTCTTATGAAGAAGATGAACTTTTCATATATTTAAAAGTCATTAATATATTATTTTGGGGCGCCTGGGTGGCTCAGTTGGTTAAGTGACTGCCTTTGGCTCAGGTCATGATCCCGGAGACCTGGGATCGAGTCCCACATCGGGGTCCCAGCTCTGCAGGAAGCCTGCTTCTCCCTCTCTCACTCCCCCTGCTTGTGCTCCCTCTCTGGCTGTGTTTCTCTCTGTCAAATAAATAAATAAATAAAATCTTTAAATATATATATATATTTTTTTTCTTTCAAAAATTGCCTTCCTCTACTTGGCCCATTTTCAGAATTGGGTTATTGGCGTCTTCTCATTGCCAGGTAGAAGCTCTTCACGCATTCCAGAAATGAGCCTGTCTGTGCTCCACGAGCTGCAGTTTCCTTTCTCAGTTGCTCGCTTGTCATTATGCCTGGGGTCACGCATTGTCTACCCTCGTGTCCCCTTTGGAGTTCAAAGCCCTCGGCAGGAAAACAGGTGACCCCAGGCTGGAGGCCAGGGCCTCTCGGGCTTGTGTCCTACTCCCTGAAACGGGGTGGAGGAGGCGTCACGGATCTCTGAAATCCCTCATGGTCCACTGGGTCTAAAGCTCTGAGCTGTCGGTCGCAGAACCGAGGGGCCCTGCCTGCCGGGCGTGGGACGGAATAAGCTAGAAAGAGGAAATGAGAAGAGCAAAGATAAATATCTGACTTCCACACGGCTGGAAGCACGGTTGGAGCCCCCATGCTTTCCCAGTGCGTAGGGCACAGGGTTTCAGAGCGCCTGGCCAGGCCCCAAGGTCAGCTGTGCCCTAAACCTGGAGGGCTCCACCAGCGCTAAGCTTGAGAGTCTGGCTGGGATGGCCGAGGTGAGCCCACTCCTGGCAGGTGGCTTGGGAGAGCCCACTCCTGCTTGCGGAACTCCCAGGCCCCAGGCCCAGAGATTATCTGCGGAGACAGAGGCTGAGTGCAAGCCCCACGGGCCCAGGGATCATCCGAGGTCATCAACAAGAGAGGGGCTGTGGTAGCACAAGAACCCGGGAGTCCCAGGCCTTGGTGTACTGTTCTGTGCCTGGCCGGTCCCTGGAAGGTTCTAGAAGAGTGTGGCATGCCGGTCAGTAACAAGAGCTCATGGTTACAGAATTCTCCCTGTGTCCAGCTCTACACAGACACTGACTGTCACTCCCCCCAAGATCTCATTCCTAAAGGGAGCTCCATCCTACCGTGTCTGACAGATAAGGAAACTGAGGCAGGTGTACACAGACGCTCAGGAGAAGGGGCACAGAGCCGGGAGACAACTGCAGCGGTCAGTCGGGTCTGAGCCCTGGGGGCTCACATCGGAGCACTGCTCAGCAGAGACTTCTGCCTCCCCGTCACCGGCAAGGGGGCCTGAGCCTTCCTTACCCTGATGCATGTCTTTGAATGGACTCAAGAGTGGTTCTGTCTCTGTCCCCATCACCCAGCCTGAGACCTGCCTCCAGCGGCTGCTCTGTTCCCTTTGTCCCACGAGTCAGAAGTTTCCCGCCCAGAAATCCTGCAGAGGGGAACACGGCACCACCGACAGGAGCAGAGGTCTGGCCCAGGACTCACAGGGCCCTTCGCTTGTCTCCTCCCTGGTCTTGGCTGCCCAAGGCAGCCGTTGGGCGCGACCGTGCATGTGGCTTTCCGTCAGTCAGAGCAACGCCACGTTCTGGAAGAATGCCCCTTCCCAGCGTGCCCATGCACCTTTCCCACCCCCTAGCCCTCGGGTGCTCTGTCTAGGGGTGCTCTGTGAGCGCCAGGGGGGCTGCGGCCACGTGGGTCTCACTGAGCGCTGCGGTCTGGCCCCCAGCACACAGTCACAGATGTTTGTTGAATGAATGAATGAATGAATGAATGAAGAGTGAATGAACGAATGAGTCTCGGTGACACAGTTGACCTCGCTCACCACAGCCAACGCCTTCTGGGTGACAGGCGGCCGGGGATGTGCAGGTTAGTGCTCTCGGAGGGGGTCAGACCCTCTAGAAGGGAGGACAGCTCAGCGAGGGGCTGAACTTCACTGGCTCGCCGCTGGGCACAGGGGAACAGCCAAGAAGGAATGCAGTCGGGTTTATTGGCGCCTGTCCCTAGACCAAAGCCCCGCTCCAGGCACACCCACAGCTGCCCCCTGGCAGAGCAGCACCCACATTCCAGGCCCCAGAGGGCAGGCCAGGCCAGGCTTGGGTCGGAGGGACAGGGAGGGACAAGGTGGGGCTGTGGGGAGGCATGGTCTTGCAAGCTGAATAGGCCCCTTTCCTCCCCGAGCTCCCCGATCTCTGCGCCCAGTGCCTTTCCCCCTGCCTTCCAACAACGGGAGAGACAGCGAACCCCTCCCTGCAGGTGCCCACCAGGTGACCCCGCCGCCCAGAGGCCTGGCCTCCTTAACCCTCTGACATTACCCCTGGAGGAGACTCAGGGCCACAGCTGGCTGCTGGCTGCTAGAAGGGAGGAAGGAGGGAAGGGTGGCGGGCCCTGGCTCCCATGCCTGGTCCCAGATGACCAGAGTCCACCGGGGCTCAGGGGCCTTACTGGTGGGCTTCCTGCATCTTGTGGCTGCTGGGGAAGGCAGGCTGGAGGGAGACAATGCGACAGGGCGGCCGCCGGAAGCCTCTGGGGGGAACCCAGCCCTGTGGTTTCACCTTTGTGGCTCTAATCTTCTGCGACTCGGCGATGACCATAAGAGTTTCCATCCCAGAGGTGAGTCTGTCCTCGCGAAGCGCTCAGCCCGGCGCCCGCCCCGGAGAGGAGCTCCATGCACACGACGACTCGTTCTACACTTGGCATTCTCTGCCACCTTCCATGAGGCGGCGCCTAGCCTGCCACAGGGCCCGGGCAAGCCATTTTGCAGCACTGCCCCACGGGACGCTTGGTCCAGCTCTAGGAGATGGGGGTTATGGCCCCAGGTTTCCGAGTGGAAGACAGGGGCTCAAAGCTGAGTCATTTGCCCAAAGTCCCACAGCTGGTAAAAGGCAAAAGTGAGGCAGAATCTGGGTTGGCCATCTTGCAGGATGGGCCCTGTCCCTGAGGCTATTCTGTCCCCCCACTAAAATGTCCACGTGACTGGGATGAGTCATTTGGTCTTCTGGGCCTTAGTTTGTTCATCTGTGAAATGGCATAGCTAGCGACTCGGCCAGCTCATGCTAAGCATGGTTATAGTGGGGACCCCTCACTTCTGGCTGCCTTTTCTGTTTGCCATGGGGGCCCATGGACGTGCCCCCAAGGGGAGCAAAGGACCCTGCTTCTGTCCTTCGTGGGTGTGGGGCCACGAGCAAATTCATTCTTCGAGAATGGGAAATATCTAATGAATGCTGACTTGGAGCAGGAGGGAGGGTCAGGAAGACGGTCCCGGCACAGTTCTGCTCTCGGGGCGCATGGCTTCACAGAAGCATCCTCGGATCCCTTTGCTTTCCTCATCCTTATCTGCCTTCGTCTGTAAAATGGGGCCCCTGCCTCTGAGCTCTCCGAGACCGGGAAGACACAGAGGGTCCTGGATATTCAGCCTTGGGGGCCTGGAGTTGGGGGCTGCAGATCCGGTGGGAGCTTTCGAGAGCAGCGGTCACAGGGTGCTCCCCTCTTCTCCCCGCAGCAATGCACCCCCTGTTCCCATTGGCGCAAACTGGCCCATCTCTTTTCCTTGGTGCTGTGCACGGTTCTGGCAACTGTTCATGGAGAACAAGGCAGATGGGAGGCTAGCCTGGGTCACTTCGCACATCTCCGTGTTCCTCCAGCCCAGCAAAGACAGACATGACGTGGGCCATCTTACCAGCAGGCTGGGTCTGTGACATGCGGGCCCTGCCCACTCTCCTCCTGCCCCCTGACCCTGGCTTCCCCCCACAGCCAACTGGCTCCTCGAAGATACTGGATGACCCAGACCCTGAAACACGGACGTCTCCCTCCCACCCTGGCTAGCACAGCAGACTCTCATAAATTCCTTGGATTAATTTAAATTGACTTGAATCTAACTGAAGTGAATTCAATTGGATGCCAGATTACGGGCTTCATCGGAGCCCACTGAAATTTGGTTTTTCTAAATGCTAGTCCTGAGATCCAAAAGGCCAATTTTCTCCCCTTGTTTCTCCATTTCCTCCTTGTTGGACAGAATGTGTGGGAGGGGGGAAAGGCGGGACAGGAGTGGGGACAGCGGGAGTGGGGGTTCTGTGATGGCTTCTTCCGGAAAACACCAGCTTCCAGAAATAGGCCCCAAGGCCCTTTCCAACTTGAGCTTAAAAATGCTTCAGAGCCTCATTTCCAGAAGCTTAAACAGAAGCCATTTGAAGGTTCTTCCTTCGTTTTGATGTGACCTATGTGAGTACTGGAGCGCCCGATGGCTGAGGTCTAGATGGGGTCCCAGTTGGGACCCGCAGAAGAGCATCAGGGTGTGATTTGAAAAGGACAAGGCTGTGAAAATCCTGTGAATGAACAACGGGGTGTAGGCTGGAGGCCCGCCATCCTGCCAGGCCAGACATCCCTCCAGGGCTGGGGCACCCCTCCCTGACCCTACTCCTTCTCAGACTTAACACCGGCCGTGTCCCCCTAGTGGGGAGTAGCAGGCCCCCCCAGTGGCTCAGCGGCCACATAGACCACCTCTGATGACTCAGAGGTGTTTCTCAGACCCCACAGCCCCCGAGACTCCGACCCAAAGAGCCACCTGCCTCCTCCACCTGCCTCCTTAACTCCCCCAGGTGTGCGGCTCACCGGCACTTGCTGCCTGAAATTTCCCTAAGTGAATTCCCTGGCTGAGCCTGCCTCCAGGCTTCCCCACCCGGCTCAGCAGCAACGGCAGCCCTCAAAGTGCCCACGTCAGAAACGCCCTTCGTCCCTGACACCTGCTTCTCGGTCGTTCTCCGTAAGCAGCCACCTGTACACTGTGGCAGTCTTACCTCTTGAGACTCTCTCCGAACCCTCTAGTCGTGTCCACTGTGGCAGCCGGGTCCCTGGGACAAGTGCAGTAGCTTCCTAGCCGTCCCCCTGGGCCCACTGTTGCCCCCTTCAATCCATAGTCCGCGTGCAGCCAGAGGGACATTACCAAAACATAGAGAGAGCACCTCAGCAGCCCACACCTTCTCGACCAACAGCTGTTTCCCGTTGTTTGGGGGGGTTAGCGGCCCAGCTCATTAATATGCAGGGGCAAAAATCCCACTTACCCTCCCCAGTTGCCTCTCTCTGGGTTCTTAGTGCTAGACACACTCCTTTCTGCTCAGGACCTTTGCACATGCTGCTCCCCTACCTGGAATGCACTGCCCTCTCCCTTTCCTACGTTTAGCTCCTGCTCATCCCCAGGTCAGGCCGCCAGCATCAGGGAAGCCTGCCTTTGCTCAAGCAAAGGTCTTGCCATACCATGTACCTCGACTGGAATTGTCCAGGTGTTGGATTTGGTTAGCATCTCTCGTCCCCTAGACTGTAAGGCCGGGAAGCTTTCTCTGGGGCTCAATGAACGAGTGAAAGAATAGGTGAATGAATGAACACAAGCAAGCCCAGAGGACCTATGTCTAGACACTTGTGTCCCCTCCCACCAATGTGAGGGTCCCACAGTGGCCAGGCTGTCCTCCTTTGCTGCCCCTGGACAGTTTTCTCAGTGTCACCTCCCGGGCTTCGCTACCTTGGGACCCCTTCTCTGCCCTGTTAATCTCTTTCCTCTTCCCCGCACCTAGCTAAAATCACCCCTTTCAAGGCTCAGCTCATGTTAGTTCCCAAGGAATAATTATGAAACAGTCATCAGGAGGATGGCTGGGAGGGGACACTGTGTTGAAATATTTTCTACCTCATTTGAAAATACACTCAGTTCCTCATGGCCAGGAGGTTGTTCCTGGTAGACAGACCTGACCAATAAAAGCATATGCTTTTTGGTCACATTTCCAGAGGCAGAAACTTTCCCCTTGCAGTGGAGGGTGAAGTCTGAGGAATCTCCTAATGCTGTCAGCCTTGCTGAGAATCGCATCTTAACTTAACCAAAAGCTCCCAGGAAATCAACTGGAAAACTCACCGTGCATGAACAGGGGGCTGGGCCACAGCTAAAGTCGGGGGCGGGGGGGCTACCATGTGACCTGACCTGAGCAAGGCCCTGGAGCTTCCCAGGAGGACAGGGAGGGGGAGGAGGTCCCATCGCCTTAACGATACCAACACCTCATCTACAAAAAAGACTTTTAAAGGCTGAGCCTATGTGGGGAAGTGAGACACCTCTGAGAGTCTGGGCAAGGTTTAATGCCCAGGTGTGACAAAGATGAAAATTGAGACTATCCCTGCAGGGAGGTTGGAAAAATACCAAGTCCCACATCCTGGCCATCAGCTTGTGAGTCCCCAGAGCCACCGGCAGAGCATGGTGGAACATTCCAGCAGAGCAGGAGAACCATCAAACGTCAGGGCCAGAAAGAGCCACAGAGCTCATCCAGCCCCATGCCCCCCTTTGACAAATGGGGAAACTGAGTCCAGAGAGGCCAAAGGACTTGCTGAAGGTCACTAAACCCCGTGGTGTAATCAGAGCTAGACCCTGAGCTCCCAGATCCTGCTGCTGCATCAGGCTACACTGAATTTGGAAGGCTCAGAAACTGCCGCTCACCTGCCTGTCCCCCTCCTTGTTCTGCCCCCCGACTGTCACCTAGGTGAGGCCGAGGGGAGGCTGGGGGTAGAGGGGCTGGGCCTCTCCTGAGCTGGGGACCGCTTGAGTGAATGCAGGAAGGGGGAAACCCCAGCACTGATATTTATTGGACACACATGGGGCTCCCAAAAATACCATGCTTTCTACGCAGGAGCTCGTCGTGGTAGATCACAGGGGACTTTGTGCTTCTGCCTTCCTCCGAAGGGGAACCTGGGCCAGCCGCAGTGACTGCCTGACTGGATAGCAGACCCGTAGAGAGCGGTGCAGGTGACGTACAGGGTTTCTAAGGCTAAGCCGCAAGAAACCCTGCAGGTGGAGCGCGGGGTCTCCGGGGCGGCCTGTCAGCATCCCATGCCGTGAAGCCCAAGCTCGTGGGGGTGCGTGGGCGCCCGGGTGGACAGCAGTCAGTGACAGCCAAGGGCCCGGCCATCTGAGCCGTGCAGGCCGCCCCGCTGCCCCCTGATGGCCCTCATGTGGGAGACCAGCCAGAAGGGCCCGGCTGGGGGCAGCTGGCCCACAGAACCGGGAACGGTAATAATGCCTTGGAGTCTCTAAGTGTGGCACGTTGCAACAGCCAATAGGCAGGTTCGAGGTTTACTCCGCCCCCGCTCTCCGCGACCCCTGCACATGGTGCGCGGTCTGTCTCCCTCGTACAGGTGGGGCAATCCAGGCACAGGGAGGTCGCCTGCTCGCTCACAGTTACCCCAGCAGATGAACGGCCCATCTCTGACGTGGACGACCCACTGTGGTCCTTCCAGCCCAAGCACTGGACGCCTCGGCCCCATGGACGCTGGAGGTACCCAGCCCCCCAAGCTGGACACGCCCCCGCTTGTGCTCCTGCACTTGGCCTCGCGGGGGACAGGGAGGATGGTGTCCCTATTGGTGACGGCGGGGCTGCGTGCCCGGGCCCAGACTGGGCTCGGGATCTGTCTGGCTCTGGGAGCAGGACGGCTCCCGTGGAGGGTGTATGGACTGCATGAATGGGAGGCCATCCACGCACAGCAACCCCAGGGCTCCAGAGTCTAGGCTTGGGGAGGCGAGGGCAAATCGTGGCTCCCCAGAGACCTCGCTGGGGGCTCCACCAAAGGTCAGTGAAGCCGCACACTTTGAGAGACGGCAGCCAGCCAGCCGGCTAGTCGCGAGGGTGCTCAGGAGGCTACAGCTACCCCATGGAGCGATGGCATTGAGGTTGAACTTGGAGGGCTGAAGGAGAGAGAGAAAACACAATATACAGACACGTGGGGAGAGGGAAGAAGGGGCACAGGAGTCTGGGGAAATGACAGCAGCTCTTGAAGCCGGGATGTGTGCTCCCTGGGGAAGCCAGGCCCCCCAGCGCCGGCCTTGACCCTTGGGCGGGGACCTTTGGGTTTAACCCCAGGACAATGGGGAGCCATGAAAACAGTTTCAATCGGAAAGTGACATAGTTTCAAAAGACCACTGGGGTCAGGGGCAGAGGAGACTGGGGGGTCCGAGCAGCTGCCTGGATTGTGCACCAGAGGACGAAGTCCGGATGGAGGGCCCCGGCCTAGCACACCCCGGCCACGATGCACAGGGGCTGACCTGTCCCCAGTCACAGCCACCCGGGCTGCAGTCCCTGGGAAGCAAGAGCAAAGGAAAAACTGAAATGAGGCAGAGGAGGAGGGAAAGCACGTGCAAGGTGGCTTCTTCTTAGGCTGACCACGTTCTTCTGGTGGGCCTCTCAGCCACGGGGGGTGTCTTCCGGACAGGCTGTGTGGAGTCCCCGAGCCTCGAAACGGGCTCTTGTGGGGAAAGGGAAACATTTAGCTTCTGGCTCCTACCCACCTCCTGTCTTCCACAGGTCAAGGTTCCCTGCACTGCCCTGTGGACTTGGGTTTGTACGCCTGCCAGGCAGCCTCTGCAGAAGCCAGATCCAAAGCCCTGGCCGACCGCTTCATCTGAGGCCAAAGTGGAGGGTCCATCGGGGTCAAAGCCAGGCACGGGAGCCGTGGCACGGCTCCCACCACGGAGGGCATGATGGAGATGGGCCCCAAGCCCAGCCCTCACCCCAGGAGGAGCTGAACATGTCAGGCGCTCTGAAGAATGAGATGCTCAGCTGCCCTCACCAAGGGGCCCCGAGGACCAGTGGGGCTGAGCACTTATAAGAAGTACAAAACCGAGATCTGGTGGCAAGACAGGCTAACTCCTCAAAACCCATGGAGGAATCACTACCAGAGAAAGTGCCTCAGATGCTGAAGCCCGACAGGGACGCCGGGGTCAGGGGCGGGGCAGCCTCCCACAGCAGGTGCAGCCCATGGTCGTCCTCTCCCTCGGGACCCCGCACCTCATGTCTGTCTCCACTCACAGTGTCCAGAAACAGCCTCCGAGATGAGGATTCACGGGAAAGCAATTTATTATGAAAACACTCCCAGGAGAAACCAGTAAATGATCGGGGCAAGTAGGACGGGGATGGGGAGGAAGCAAGGCCAGGCTGGGAACGTGACCTTGGGCAGCGCTCTGCAAAGGGCCTGCCCTGCGGGGAACTCTGCGGCTGAGTTGCTTCTCAGACGAGGGGGGTGGGCTTCATACATTTCCCCCCAACAGTCATCGGTCAGGAGCCACCGGTGAGGGACTTAAATTCCAAGCGAGCTCTCTGCTAAGAGCTGTCGGGTGATTAAAGCAAAGACATGGCAAGGTGGAAACAACACGGGTGAGGCAGGACCATCTCGCGGTCTGATTTCCCGAGTCGGCAGCTCGGGCTGTAACAAGAAACTGGACCCATGAGTCGAAAATCAGCCTCTCCCTGAGCCCCACGGGACATCAGACAGTTCCCCCAATCATTTATGAATCTGTAAGTAGTGATGTGCTAGTCTTCTTCGCCTTGAAAGCTCTGTCTAATCAATCACCGAGCAGCGATTGTAATTGACGATACTGATGACATCAGTAATGGTGACAGTGGACACGGATGGGCCACTTTCCAGTGTGCTGTTCTAGGTGCCCTCCTAGATTAACTCGCTCTATCCTCATGAGGGAGGGGCAACTACCCCAAGAGGGAGGGACAGCTATGGTCCTCATTGCCTGAGGGAAACTGAGGCACCGTGCGATGGATGTTCTTGCCCAGTGACACAGCCGGTCAGTGGGGGCCCAGGCAGCTGGTTCCAGTGCCTCGCTCGGTCACAAAGCACTGCCCCAGGTTGGTGTGGCACCGAGTACTTCCCGAAGATGGCCACAGCAAAATCTCCTGTCCTCCCTGTTCTCACAGTATGACTCGGGCACTCTTCCTGCAAAAAGGCAGTGTCTGTGTTCCCTCCTCCTTGAAGATCCAGCAGGCTTCTGTGACCCGATCAATCGACGAATACTTTACGATAGAAGGGACTGTTGGTGACTTCTGACAGGTCCTGAAGGGTTGCAGTGTCCACCTTGCTCACACGGCGCCCCCAGACTTCCCGGAGGCTGCCATGCCGTGGGGAAGCCCAAGCTAGCCCACACAGGGCATACACCTGGCAAGGCCCTGGAGCCACATGAAATCCGAGGTGCTTGGGCAGCCTGGGTGGCTCTAGGCCCTGCTGCCGTTGTTCTGGTTACCCTGTGACCAAATCACAGGAGACGCTCAGAACCCCCAGACAAGTCGTTCTCAAATTTCTTCCCCCCAAGCCATGAGATAAGATGATGCCGTGAAACTGAGGCTCAGGGCACGGGCATCATTTGGCCAAGCTCCCCTGGCTCTAATGACTGTCAGAGTCTAGATTTGAACCTGGATCTGCCTCGCTCCCAAGCTCCAGCCCGGAAACACACACCCCTGGCAGATACCTTCCCTGGTGGGATGCCACAAACAGAAGCAAGCATCAGAAAGATCACTGGGGTGCCGCTGGCAAGGTGGATTGGGGGCAGTGGTGTGGGAAGGGAGTCTGAAGGTAAGAAGGGCAGTTGGGAGACTGTAGCAATCCTCCCAGCCACAGCGGATGAGGCTCTCTGTTCACTAGAAACACCAGAAGCCGGAGCCCAGGCTGAAATGCAATTCCCCCGCACCACATGCTTCTCTAAAAGGCAAAAGAAAGTGGGGGGAGTGAAGTTCTTTAAGCCTTGGACCCTGAATCTGGATCTCATCCTGGGGTCTGTCCTTCTTCCAGAAGGGAGGGCCAGGAAGCCTCCTCTAAGCCCTCCTCGACCTTCTGAAATTGCAACACGACAAAAGAGGAAGGCACATGCAAGTGCCCCAAATCACCATCTACTGGATTTCCCCAGAACAAATTTGACAGAAGAACCGGCACGGGGGCTGGTTTTGACATATGGTACTTGACATTCACGGTCTTGGGTTCTCACCCCAGCTCTGTTCTCTCACCAGCTGCAAGGCCTGGGACAAAGCCACTTCCTCTATCTTGAAAGTCGCACCCAGCCCTGTCATTCTGGGCCTCGCAGTCTATCTTGAGCTCACTTAAGGAAAGCACAGACCCCCAAACTGGGCAGATCTGACTGTACAAGTGGTCACATCCCTGCACCCTTCCCTACCTCCAGGTCCTCTGCGATGTCACCTTGTAGCTCTTCCCACGAGGAAGTGGAGCCATCCCCCTCCCCAACCCCACCTGGAGTCCGGGTTGGCCCCGTGTCGGGCCGACAGGATGTGGCCCGAGTGACGGGGAGCTGGTCCCAGTCCAGCCTTCAGCGGGGGCCCGGCGTGCTCTCATGCCTCTCTTAGCACCAGCCACGGTCACACGAACTGGCCTGAGCAAGGCCGGCTGCCCACCCCAACCACAGCTGACCACAGACGAGATAAGACGCATCCCACGAGCCTGTAGAGTCTTGAGGAATTATGAATGGTTGTTTTCAGCCCTCAGGTTCTGGGGTAGTGAGATAAGCGGCAATGGCCAAATGACAGAGGTGTCCCAAATGATCTTGGCAGTTCGCGGCTATCGTTACCACAGAGCCTTGCAGCAAACCCAGTGGGCTCGGATTTGGCCTCCCTGCTGAGGCTCGGAGGGGGATGTCATTGCCCTCCCATTCGGAAGTGATAAGCCACAAATCCCGAATGTGGAGCCAGCACTTTGGATGACGCGTCCTGCATTCCTGCTGCCACACTTCTTGGCCCGCTGGGGATCCTGGAGCGATCGAGGACTCTCCCCGCGTGCCTCTCTCTGGCTTCGTGCACTGCCCTGTCCTCTCAGGTCAGTGAGAAGCATGGGCAAGGCCAGGGCCACGCCCACTGGCCACGCCCACTGGCCACGCCTCCTGAGCGCAAGCCGTAGGTGCACCTGTCCGCAGCCTCTTGGAGCGTCCCTGTCCCACTCACCGTGGTGTGGGGACAAGGCACATCTGGAAATGTGGTCTCAGGAATCTGTGTGGTCCTCAGGACGGTGGGGGAAGCATCCGCCTCACAAACAAGCCTGAGAAGGTGCCATCCCCCTGAGAAGTGGAGGGGACGCGCCAATGATCCAGGGCTGGGCACGCTCTCCCTCCTGAGTCCCAGGCCCTGGGCAGCGCTCTGGTCTGGGCGTCCCGGTACCTGGCCCTTGGCTGCCCTGCGTCTCTGACCAAGGCCACATTCTTCTCTGACACTTCATATCTCTGTCTGTAAGGAGGCGCTTCCAACTGAGGATTCTTGGCACACTCCTGGAGCAGAAAAGCCATAAAGTTTCCCTAGAAGTTCTGTGAGGCCAGGACATGGCCAGCTTTGAGGCTCCTGGTATAGGAAGGATAGAAAAGATAGGAAGAAAGGAAGGAAGGAAGGAAGGAAGGAAGGAAGGAAGGAAGGAAGGAAGGAAGGGAGGGAGGGAGGGAGGAAGGAAAGGAAGGAGGGA
>PITA01013638.1:0-39982 GCA_004023965.1 Spilogale gracilis | reverse complement strand
AAGAGGCGCACTCACACCTCTGCAACACGAAGCCATGTTCGGCCACCTTTCCAGACCAGGGCCTGGCTGGGCCCGAGGCCAAGGTTTCACTGGGCTTGGGCCTCCAACAGGGAGCGGTGGCGAGCTCCTGCAGGCAGCGAAACGCCTGGTTTGCATGTGAGCTGGCAGGACTAACGCTGCATAGCAGATACAATAAAACAGATCATGGAAAATTTAATGGCCCGTGGTCTGCAATCACTGAATTATTTATGCCATTCCTACTCTTCCAATTCTCAATTGCTCGGCCCCTGGCATGGCCGGCCGTTTGCAGGCTGCCGAGGAGCAGGGCCTGACAAGAGAATGGGGCCCAGGAGCCAAGAGGCGGGGGCTTTCTGGGTAACCTTGGGCAAAGTGGCTTCCCCTCTCTTGACTCCATATTCGTTTCCACCAACTGGAGGGCTGTCTTCCAGGAACATCATAACAACTGAAATTCACACTGCCCTTTTTGTTCCAAGATGATTCCCATGTCCCTCCAGCCTTTCCCAGGCCCTGTAAGGTGGGAAGGATGGATAATGCCAGCTTTCCCGTCGTCCAGATCATCAGCTGAAGCTCAGAACTGCGATAAGCCTCGGTCAGAGTCAAAAGGGCAACAAGTGGTGCAGTGTCCAATGTGAGATGTAGTCTGGGCACCAAGAATTTAAATTTTCTCTGTACCAGAATCCTATTGGAAAAAAAAAAGTCTTCAGTAAAAGGTAAAGCTGTAGTAGGAACTAGACAAGGGTACTATCAGTGGGCCAGAAATGAGCAGAAAGGAAGCAGGAACAGGGTGTCCAACTGACCGAGAAGCTGGAACAAGGAAACCCCAAGGCAGCCTCAGCCAAGGAGAAGCTAGCTTGTCGCGGAAGAAGTCAGAGCCTCGGAGAAAACTCCACCCAAAGCCAGGGGGTCCTGGGGCAATTCCTCCTGCCTGCCGGGAGCCCAGCTGGGCCCCTCGCTGCGGCCTCTACGCGGAGCAGGTGGCCTTGGCATTCCACCTCGGGAAAACGTCACGAGATCAACTCCCAAAATAAGATGGGGGTTCTGCTGGTGTTTCTGTAGACTTGCCCTTCCTGACATTCCTCAACAGACTTGGAGGGAAAAGAACATGGACAGAGACTCCACAGAGACAAAAACGGGATCTGCTCTACTAGTGGGTCTCCCCCATCTGCATTGGCTGTCACGTGACTGATGCCGACAAGCATGTCTGTATGGGGGGGAAGGTGCACTGGCTTACATACAACTCTCCGTGTGTGCTACGTTCTCTGCCAAGGGACAGCGGCTGAGTGTGTGCAAACTGAACCCAGGGGCGCATGGTATCGGGCACAGCCACAAGGCACCCCCAGTCCCCTCGGGGCCACTTGTATTGTCCTGGGAGGGCTTATGACAAGGCACTCCCCATTCCCTGTGCATTTTGCTCCTTATTTTCATAACCCAGAAGCCTATGCCCTCCCTACCTCACACCACTTTCCATTAAGCTACTCTTGCTTTAAAAAAAAAAAGAAAGAAAAGAAAAAACAAAACAGGTAAAGCCCTGTACTTGCAGTGATTTTTTTATTTATTAGAAATACAACATGCATTTTTAAAACACCAGCGTTTTTATTAGTGTTGTTATTTTGTTAATGTTTATAACGTTGGAGGAATTTTGAGTAGCTTATCCTTAACCCTATTTTCCTCATTAATCTCATAATGCTTAATTGTAATTTTGAAGCATTTAAGAGTTTAGGGGATTTCACATGTCAGGGTCCCTGTAACGGAAGGTCTCCATACTAAGAGGAGTCTTCCTCCCTCCAGCATGACCAGGACCCCGCATTTCTGCTTCCTGTCAAGCAAGCTTGACCCAGACGCTCCAGAACCCTGTTCCACCCAGAAGAGAGGCCTATTTTAGAAGAAGCCCTCTATCACCGTGCAGGAGGACATCCCATCCCAGCCAATACGCGTCATTTTAGTTAATTATTCACACATCTTCCGTGGTATCTGAGGATTATGGAGCTTTGAGAAGAACAAACCACATAAAAAAGAAGGATCTAGATGAACAAAGCAGCTGAAAAGGAAAAACAGAGATGATGCAGGAAATGGGAGAACAGTCATGCTGATTCACTGGGAGGATGCGGCATTCCTAAAACAAAAGCAGCTTGCTGTGAGGGGTGGGGAGAAGAAGCAGAGAATAAAACAGTTCTTAGAATGAAAAATACACTGGCTGAAATGAAGAGCTAATAAAAGGGTTTCGGAATAACAAGAGTGGAAAACCAAATCAGAGATGGAGACAATGACGTCTAGGAAACGTCTCAGAATCTAGATTAAAATGTCAAAGTCATTTTTAAAATAAGGAAAGATACAAGGAGGTGGAGCCTAGATCCCAGAACCGCCATACCCAACTACCAGGAATTTCAGGAGAGAAGCAAAGCCATAAAAGGAAGGAATAGTCCAATGATAAGAGGAAATCCCCCTTGGATGACGGAAGATGCGGGTTCGAGGGATAATGGGATCACTATGTTATCAAGATTCTCTCGTTACACCTGATGGAAACCCAACTCAAACTGGGTGGAGAGGAAATGAACGTATTTTCTGATCTGACTTGAGTCTTGCCTATAGCCTGAAGCTCGCTGCTAGAAAGTCATCCATTCATTCTCTTTCTCCCTTTCTCTTTCACAGTCTCTCTGTCCTCCTCTCCCGCACCCCAGAGGGGTCATTCCCAGGCCGACTCTCCCTGTGCATGGGCTAAGGAGGGCTCCAGGATCCCCAGTCTCACTCCATTCCCGCATCAGACCCAGAGGGCATCCTCCTCGTTCCCTAAATACCAGTCTCCAAGGTGCACTCTGATTGGCTCCGTGTGGGTCACATGTCCACCCCTGAACCAATCCCCTGGCTGGAGAGACGGGATGCTCTGATTGGCTCCCCTGGTGCAGGAAGGACCAACCCTTCATTAACTGGGGGAGAGGGAGGTTAGGGGCAGTTGTAAGGGGAGGGAGCAGGTCAGACAGGAGCCGCAGCCAGCGACTGCTCGCCAGCTAGGCAGCATGTGTGTTGGGAAAAGTTTCTAAGGTCCAGCAGTTAAGAGGAAATCGTAAAACTTCTTAAGGAAAAAACTTAGGGTATCTAGAAGGAAACCGCAATCAGACTGGCATTAGATGTTGCACATATGATGGAACTTTCCAGAAAGCAGCAGAATATCTGCAGCATTCTGAGGAGAAATGCCTTGGAATCTCTTATTCCTGAGTGCTCAAGGAACAGATTCCCACCACACCCCCCACACCCTCCACACCCCCACCCCTGTTATGCACACTTTCTGAAAAAAATTCCTCTGACAAAGTGAAAACTGAATCCAAGAAAGAAGACAAGTTCAAGGGCTCATAGATCGAACCCAGGATTCGAAGGGGCACATGAACTCCAATGTTCACGTTAGCACTATCTCCAATAGCCAGATTATGGAAACAGCTGAAGTGCCCACCGGCAGATGAATGGGTAAAGAATCATGGTATATATACAATGGAATATTACTCAGTCATTGAAAAAGAATGAAGTCTTGCCATTTATAATGGCATGGATGGAGCTAGCGAGTATTATGTTCAGCAAAATAAGTCAGTCAGAGAAAGACAAACGTGGTTCCATTCATACGTGGAATTTAAGAGACAAAATAAATGAATGTCGAGGAAGGAAGAAAGAGAGAAAAAGAGAGCGAGACAAGCCATAAGAGACTATTAACTATACGAAGCAAACTGACAGTTGATGGGGGGAGGTGGGCATGGGATGGGCTAGACGGATGATGCGTATTAAGAGGGCACTTGTGGGGGCACCTGGGTGGCTCAGTTGGTTAAGCGACTGCCTTCGGCTCATGTCATGATCCCGGAGACCCAGGATCGAGCCCCTCATCGGGCTCCCTGCTCGGCGGGAAGCCTGCTTTTCCCTCTTTCACTCCCCCTGCTTGTGTTCCCTCTGTAGCTGTGTTTCTCTCTGTCAAATAAATAAAATCTTTAAAAAAAAATGAAATCTAAAAAAATAAATAAAAATTAAAAAGAGGGCACTCGTGATGAGCACCATGTGTTGTAAGTGATGAACCACTGAATTCTACTGAAACAGATATTACTCTATGTGCTAACTATTTAAATAAAAACTTGAAACAGAAACAAACAAAAAGAACTAACCCAGGAGATGAATGAAAAGGCATCAGTAAGACAGTAAGGCAACCAGCCTAAGAAACAATTTGCCCCAGTTAGAACAAGGACTCAAAGGACTCCATGAGAAATAACCTCAAGAAGAAAACAGCCCTGGGGCACCTGAATGGCTCAATCAGTTGAGCATCAGACTCTTGATTTCAGCTCAGATCATGATTTCAGGGTTATGAGATCGAGCCCCACCTTGGGCTCCATGCTCAGCGCTGAGTCTACTTATCCCTTTCCTTCCCACCTGCTTGCTCTCTCTCTCTCTCTCTCTCGCTCTCTCTCTCTCTCTGTAAAATAAATACATAAAATCTTAGAAAAGGAAGAATAAGAAAACAGCATTGCCCAATTTTATGAGTAAGAAGCTGGAACACTGAGTGTGGTCATGGAATTAAGACATGTGACTCGTCTGAGTGACAAGGAAAACCAAGGTAAGACTCAGGGAAAAACAATGAACTGTATGTGAAGGTCATGGTCCAGATAGAAAGTGAGCTAAGCTGTGGCATGATTCTAAGCCACTAATCAAGGGTAGGAAACCACGCTTTCTGATCTCACAGCACCAATATGCCATCGGTCAGGGAATGTGGGAAGAAGCAGAGAATCAGTGAACCATTTGAGTGCACATACCGTCTCTTTGGGTTTGTGTTAGAAACAAGTGATAATTACTTCCTTATGATATCTTTGTTCTTTTTGAACATGATTGGACGAGTCAGTAATTTCTGTTGACTAATTATGTTAATAGTAGGCTTACCTCTTTTTTTAAAGATGTATGCTTCAAGTGGTGTCATCTGTTTGTTTAAAGATAAGTTGTTCCTTCTGATTTTTGTAAGAGAAATGACCAAACTCTGCCTAAATTAACCAACACTAAAAAAATAAAAACAAAAATAACATATTAAAATAAAATATTGCAACTCCAACCTCGCAATTCCTTCAAAGTTAAAAAAAGAGAAAAATTATATAAGGACCAAAATCTCTTATTTTGAAGGAAAATCCCCTGGGAGTCCCCTAATTCTCTCTCCCTAACTTCAGTTTCTTCTTCCATTATTAATCAGTAAAAGTAAATTGTATATGCTTCTCCTCTGTGTTCATTATCATTTCCAGATAAGGAGATTTTAGGATGCTGGCAGATTTGGATTTTCTTTTTCTTTTTTCATTTTTCTGAATTTCCACATTCTGGACCATAAACTTGTATGAGTTTTATAATAAAAAGTGGAAAAGAGAGAAAAATGGAAGTAATGCTGTATGTATTCTGATGTAGAAATATGCCTAGTATATACTTATAAGCAAAAAAATCAATTGCTGAGCAGTGTGTGTGTGTGTGTGTGTGTGTGTGTGTGTGTGTTTATGAAATCTGGAAAAATAACAATTGTCACCAGGGAGTGGGGTACTAGGGCTGGAAGGATGAGGGGTAGGCGATGTCTCATCTATTTTGTTACTGTTCTGGGCTGTACCTTCTTTTTATAATCCACACAGAATAATTTAATAATTAAAGACATGTCTACAAGCAGTGGTAGAGGAAGGCTCACCCCTGAGCCCCTGCCCCTGGAGGGGTGCTAGTTCCCTTCCCCCTCTGCTGAGCAGCCATGCCGGGGAGAATAATCTCGCTTCCTTCCTCCAGGTGAAAGAACCCTCCACGGGGAGAGACTGTCCCGCGGCAGACACAGAGAAACACTTCCAGGCTTCACCCACGTGACTGCAGTGGGCTCCGGGGTGAGAGGCAGTGACACACGAGGGAGACCAAGAGCAGACGGGACGCGCCCCCAGCAGGGTTGGCCACAGAGAGTGGATTCAGCGTGGAGACGCCGTCCACGTGTGCACTCTAGTCAAACAAGAAATTGCCCGCCGCTCGGGTAGGCAGTCAGCGGTGGGGCATCCCCCCGAAGACAGGGGCCCTCTCCTTCTGAGTCTGCACACCCTCCCTCAGCCGTCCCATCTACTCTGATGAGTTGGGAGCCATTCCTTGCCTGGTGAGCCCTCCATTTTCATTCCCAGCCCTTGCATCTGCCTGGGCTTTCGGACCTTCATAGCCAGTCATCTTCTGAAAAACCCCGCTCGAAAGCCCCCCAGACGTTTCAAACTCACCTGCTCCCCCCTCCCCACTGAGCACGCCATCTCTGTCCCTCTCCAGGCCCCAGGCCCTATGCCCACCTGCTCTCACTCCATGGCTTGGTCAGTGTGGCCTCTGTCTACCCCACCACACAGGCCCCAGACTGGCAGTCTTCCTTGACTCCTCCCTCTCTCTGCTTCCACATCTAGTCAATCCCTATTCCCACCAATTTCTAGATATCTGCCCTCCAGGCACAAAACCTACTTCTCTCCTTCCCCGGCAACCCAGCAGTCTCTGCCTCCATCAGTATCATGTGGCAACTGCCATCTGGCAAATGCCTCCCCCACCTCCCCAACCCCAGTCCCCTCACTGGTCTTCTTTCCCCTTCAGTCTATGTCTCCCAGAGTGACTTTCCGAAAGATGCAGATCTGGTCATGGCTCTGTCCTACTTACACACCCCACTGCTCCCAGTTGCTGATCCTTCTCCTTTACTGGATAAGCAAGACCCTGCGTGATCCGACCCCAGGCAGCCCCTCCAACTTTACCCTCTACCTCTGCCCCTCTCGTGAGATCAGCCAGGTTGAATGTCCTTTAGCCTTTGAACCTTCCATGCACTCACTCATCTTTCCCTTTGTATCATGTACCTGTCCTCTGCCTGGGACAGTCCACCCCATTCCTCTCTTCTCTTCGTAATTCACCTTGAAGGTCCCAGTTCATGTGTCCCAGGAAGCCTGGCTGGGACACCTGGCCCTATGAGCCCATAGTACTCTATACTTTCCTCCTTCATGCATGGATCACACAGTCTTCCTAATACATCCCAATCCCCCACTAGACTCTCACTGGAGTCAACCTTCACAGGAGCTTTTCTGGATGAGTGGTTGGATGGATGGATGGGCAGCTGGGTGGGTGGGTGGAGGGATGGATGAGTGGAGGGATGGATGAGTGGAGGGATGGATGAGTGGTACTAGATGAAGGGGCCGAGTTAGCTGAATGGCTAGGGTTAGATGTGTGGGTGACTCCAAGAGTGAATGAACAATTTAAAGGATGAATAGATACACAGGAACTGGTCAGAGCCCTCCAGAGCTGGGTCAGCTTGCTGTAAAAGCCAGGAGACTCAGAACAAAGATGTGTATCTAATTACTACAACTTTCCAGAAAGAATTGCCGAATTCCAGAGCGCAGGATAGCAGCTGCTGCACTGCCAGCTTGCCCCAGCCTTACCCAGATCCTAGGGACCAGGAATGGCTTGGAGGAAGGCGTTATGTGTACGTAAAGAAGTCGAAGGCTTCCCCCGATTCATTCATTTATTCACTTATTGCATATGTATTTCCTGAGAGCTTGCTGGGGACTGACCCCTGCACTGGGCCCTAGGAATTCACAGGTGGATAATACAGAATCGCATGCTCAAGTAGCTCCGTGGAGAGATCGGGAGCGCCCTTACTGCAGGATGTAGACAGATGATGGACATCTGTACATGGCACAGGAGTGCAGATGAGGGAGGGGCTGATTTAAGGGCCAAATGGATTTAGGGGATATCCTGGGGGAAACAAAATCCTCTGGGAAGCAACAGTCTGTGAATGATAGGAAAAGGAAGGAGTAGACCAGGTCTATCTTGCTAATGCTAGTCAAAAGTGCCACAGGTTAGAGATAAGGCTCTAGAATAAGATGATGGAGGCAGGGGCGCCTGGGTGGCTCAGTCAGTTAAGTGGCTGCCTTTGGCTCAGGTCATGATCCTGGAGTCCTGAGATTGAGTCCCTCATCAGGCTTCTCCCTCTGCCTGCTCTGCCTGCCGCTCCCCCTGCTTGTGTTCTCTCTCTCTCTAACAAATAAATAAATAAAATCTTTAAGAAAAAAAAAAGATGATGGAGGCAAATCTCCAGCCCCAGCAACTCCCGAGAAACGTACTCGGAGCTGAGGAGTAACGTACAAGTGGGTTAACTTGAAAGATGCCACAGGCAGTGGGAGGTCAGGGGAGGGGAGGGAAGGCAGGCGGCGGGGGGGGGGGGGGGGGGGGGGGGGGGGGGGGGGGGGGGGGGGGGGGGGGGGGGGGGGGGGAGGAAGGGTGAGTTCCAGCGAGATCTTGCAGAGAACACCTGAGCCCTGTCCCATGGGGAACCCAGGAGTATGTCTCATGGGGAACCTACTCCCAGTTACCCTGAGCTAAGGTGGGAGGCGGCCTTTCACACTCCCACCTCTGCCGCACGTGGGTCAGTGCCCCTCACTGGGGCGCAGGGGCACAGAGCCCCCAGGCAGGGACTCCAGTGGCTCACAATGTAGTCTTCCAAAGATAGCTGGAGGTTCTGAGACTTAAGAAAGAGAAACAAAAAAACAAGAACAAAAACAGTAAGAAACGACCTGAAGGTCATCAGCAAAATCTATCGCATCACCGCACATTGCTCCCAAAGGGAAAAAATGAGAAAACTGGTAAAGCTTTATGCGCCTGGCACATAGCAAGGAACAAAAGGTGGCTAGCACCGTTCAAAGCCTCTAAATTCACCAATCTAGTTAAGTGACAGGCCCTTGGCTAGTACGGGGCCAGGCTAGAAGCCCTCAGAGCAGCACCACGGCAAAATGACAATCTCTCTTTTCTCTAAGTGCAGCAAAAGACCTAGAATTGTCAGAACCTACTGTCAGCCACAAAAAAAAAAAAAAAAAATTGTATATGCAATTAATTAGGCCTCTGCTTCAGTGCTCCCCTCTCTCTGTTTGCCTTCACCGGCTTAGCATCCAATTTTTTAGCCGAGAAGGCGGGGCAGCAGGTTTTGGAGGTATTTTTTGCTAATGGGCTGAAATATTACACCCATAATTATAGCCTGGCTGCGTGTTTTTTCTTCTGCTCGTTTTGTTCAGCATAGCAGACACTGTATCTGATTACAGCCATTCATGCCTTCTTTATAAAATAGGGTTTATAACACTCGGCAGAAGGGATCAGTGGCATTGGAGAAATGGTCTCGGCTGAAAACCCTCTAGGAGCCCCTACTGGGTGGTGGGGTGGGGTCTAGGCTAAAAAGCCTCTGGCAGCCCCTACTGGGCAGTGTCAGGCTGGGGGGTGAGGCAGGGAGTCGGGGGGTTGATGAGTTGGTGCTGTCCCATGCTGCCTCCTTGGACGAGACCAGGAAGGAGGGAGAGACTGGGGCAGGAAGCACGGGGACAGTGTGGCCCTGCTGCTCTCTCCAGGGTACTTTTCTCCACAGCCCCCACCTGCGCTCCTTACGTGCCCTGCCAGCGGAGTCCACTACCCCTGCTTTCGCTGGCGCATACCGCACTTCTGCTACTCCCTCTCCCTCCTCGGAGCGTGCCTTCCTCCATCGCGTCCTACCTAAGCCAGTAATCGGCCATCGGTGTCCGTGCCCCCGGGAGCGTGACTGAAACACACTTCTCATGACCACCATCATCCTCCCTTTTGCCCTCCCAACTACTGAATGGGGTCCCCAAGGGATTCAGGTTTCTTCCCCCAACCCTGGGAGTCCCTGCACTTGAGAGACCCTAAAGCTAGGGCACGGAGTCGTCAGGGCCTACGTCCCTGGGTTCTGCCTCTTACTCAGTGTCATGGGACAAGCTGTTTAATCTTTCTGGGCTTCAGTTTCTTGTTTACAGAACAAGGATGATGACGATGGCTATGCAGAGGAGGAATGACAGCGATGAATGCTCTTGGGTTGAGGCCCGTGAAATGTCGGGCTTTGGAGGCCAACAGTGTCTGAATAGCAGTAATTCCATGTGGTTCGGCCTAACCGTTTCATTTTTATCATTCCCTGCAGATCTCAGTTCACATCACACCTCCTCCATGAGCCCTCTGTGATTGCCCAAGTCCTGAAAGCACGTTCCTTCTCTGCAACAAACGTCCTGTGCTTCCCAGTTCCTTATGGGATGCCTCTGGGTTCCAGGTCCATATGCTGGTCTCTGTGTGCACACCGTGTCCTCCCTGGACGGAGGTTAGTCGTGACCTTTGGCTCTGAAAAGAATCACTTGCCGACCAAGGTTAGGTGGGGAGATACCAGGGAAAGAATGAGAAGTTTAAGATCCTAGGTAGCACCACAGAAAGAGTTAGGAAAGACAAGTTCAAAGTTGAGGGAAGATAAGAAATGGGCAGGAAGCATTCAGCTGCATTGTATCCCTGGAAAAACCCAGACATCGTAGAACTGCAGAATCTCAGGCAAGAGAGGAGCTGATGGGCACGATAGTGTGGGGCTAGTCACGCTGCGGTCCTCGGAACAGCAGCAACGGGCATGACCGGGCCCCAGGCTGCCTCCGGGCTCCTAGGTGAGAATGTTTAATGAGCCCCACAGTGACTCTGGTGCTCACTAGGCATCACCTCCGCCCAGGGCTCAGTCTCCTTCACAGCATCCCGACGGGGACATGGGGTCCACCCTGAACACCTCCAATGACCGGAGGCTGGCTGCCTTCGCCTTCCGTGGCAGCCTTCCCCCACACTGAGCCCACATCTTCCCCCAGGCTGAGCCCACATCTCAGAGCAGAACTGGCCACACTGGTGAGAGGCGATGTCAGCACGGGGAGTGATCTCTCAGGATGGAGATCAGTGTCTCCAGTGAGATGCCTTGCGGTCAGATTGGCCCCATCAGAAGGAGACTAACTCTCCACGAACAGAGTCAGGTATCTGAAATTGCCTCTGAATATAAACTCAATAGATTATAGGACTTCTAAATTACCCATGGAATAAGGTAGTCTAGAGGACTGGGGGTGGAGTCGGGAGGTGAGAGGGATCTCTGAACAGCAGGGATAGAATGAAATGCTCTGCATTCAGGCTATTTATCTCAATGTTCTCAGCTCCTAACAATGCCCTACGCATTTATTGACTATAATTCTGGCCAGGCAGTGGTCTAGGTATCGGACAGACACAGTGCTGAACAGGACAAAAACATTGCCCTCCTAGAATTTACTCTCTGGAGGAGAAGACAGACAATAAACAAGTGAACAAGACTGTGATTTAATTTCATATTGTGATATATACAATGAGAAAACAAAAAATAACAATAAATATGAAGCACCTTTTTGACAAGGGCTATTTGTCCCGACTACCCTACTTAAAATCGTAACCACGATCACCCTTAACCAGTTATATTTTTTCCCAGTATTTGTCACTTTCTAGAATATACTTATGTTACTTATTATTGTCACGGTTGTTCTCCCCCTAAGAAGGCTGGGATATTGGGGGAGTGAAGCACCCACAATGACATCTGTATGATTTACTGATATAACTCAAGCTTTTGGAAGAAGCGTGCTTCTCAGCTTGGGGTGATCTTGCCCCCAGCGGACATAGGACAGTAGCTGGACACGTTATTGGTTGACAGAAGCAGGAAAGGGGGTTGACACTGGTGTCCAGTAAGTAAAGGCTAGGGATGCTGCTGAACCTCTTGTTGTGCCCAGGAGAGCCCCACCCCCCCACCCCCCACCGAACCGCACAACACAGAATGATTCAGTCCAAAATGTTGATTGGGCTGAGGGTAGAAAATCTTGCACAAAGTCAATGAATATTGGTTGAGTGAGTGGACTTGATGAGAAGAGAATGCCCACTGGAGGGGCTCTACGTCACAGAGCATGGCCGCTGATAGCCTCTCAAGAAGGGTGCATTTACTAGAAGATGCTGGGAAAGAAGGTTTGCAGGTAGAGAGGCAGCAAGCATGAAGGCTTTCATCAGAGGTACCTTGGGATTTTCAGGGTGGTACAAGAAGAATGGTGTGCCCGGGCGCCTCACTAGGAGGTGTCAGAGAAGGGAGGAGAGGAGGGCTGGGGCCAGACCGTGCGTTGCTGACCACAGAAGCGGTCTGGATGTTATTGTAAGTGAGGGATGAAGCCATGCGGTGGAGGTTGAGTCGGGGTCTGATGGAAGCTGATGGATGCTTTCAAAAGAGCATTCTGGTCCCTACATGGGAAGAGAGTGGAAATAGAAAGATCAATTAAGAGATAACTGCAGTGGTTCTAGCAAGACTCGTCAGGCTAATTTAAGTGGCAGCGGAGGAGGGGTGAGAAATGGGCGGTCTGGGGAATATTTGGAAGGCAGAGCCACAGAACGCGGTGCCAGACTGAGTATAGGAAAGGGACGACTCTTAGGTTTGGAGATGGAAGCAGGAAGGGAGGGCAGGAGGGAGAGAACATGAATGCTCCATGGTTGCACAGGTAGTTAGGGGCATTCCAGACTAAAATCCGCACGTCTTGGTTCTGGTGTTTTTCACACTTCGTGGAGCAGCTGACATCCATTCCCTTCAATTCCCCAAAGATATGCATTGAGAACATTCTGTGTAAATCCTCTCAGGGGTATGGAAAAACCAGACCCCACCTCCAGGAACTTACATCCTAGGGAAGAAGACAAACTCATGAACAAGTTGGACCATAAATGGAAATGCTATGCCAGAGATTAAAGTACTGTACAGTAGAGAACATGGAGGTGGGAGCTGGGATCCCCGCGAAACTGCTAAGAAACTTAACTTTGAAGGATGGGTGAGAATCAACGGCCTAAAATTTCTGAAACTGAATCACCTAAATCTGGAGACTTAGAAGCTTCAGATTCCTGAAGACCCTGGCAACATCCGAATGGGCCAGGTGACAATGAATCAGATACTTCTGTCTTTCACATTTCTCATGGGGAAGTCTGGCGCCAGGGAGAGAAGACCTCACACCGTATATGGTTATAGCAATGGTGGGCAGATGGATGTCTGGGACAGCATTTAACTAGGGGTGTGTGTCATTTGTTATAGCCACATTGATAAGCCTGTCAGAGATGGTGATCTGAGGAGAAGGATGTTGATGATGACCCTACTGAATATGTTGATCAGATTGTTGACAGCGTTGGTCATTCCACATGGATGGGGAGATTAGGGAGGCCCTGTTGATCCTGCGTTTTATAACATGATCATGACGTCAGCATGGACTGGATTGGTAACAAGAACCATAATATTGCTAGTGATGACAGTGCCGTGAACAGCGATGTTGGTGTTCATGATGTCTCTACCGACAATTTGGATAACAGGGGTATATGTTGACTATGACATTGGTATGGACTGCCCATGATCATGACAATGACAATATTGCTAACGATGAATGATGGTGTTTATATGAAAACGAGAGTGGCAATGATGATATTGATGATACTGATTCTGATATTGATGACATCCACATTAGCGATGATGGTGATTCTGGTAATGATTTGGGAAGCGATGAAAGAGATGCTGTTGTGTGATTGGTGAGACTTCTGTGGATGATAATGACAATGTCCTTGGTAATGCTCGTGACAATGATGTTGACGATGTATAGCATAGTGGCCGGAAGGCTGTTTGGAAGCCCAGCAGATTTGAGTTCACGTCCAAGGTCTTGGCGTTTGCTGTTATGTACCACTCGGAGCCTCAGCCACCTCCGGTATTAAATGAGGATAATTATAATGGGTCCTATTTTCTAAGATTGCCGTGGGGATTCAATAGCATCCTGCATGTACAACCTGGCCCATGGAAAACGTTCAGTGAAAAAGCATGATGGTGTTGGTGGTCGTGAGATGCCGGTGGGATAATGGCACTGATGAGTCCTTCGATGATGCAATGAAAGATCACTGATTGGCGATATTATCTCCGTGATTGTGATATAGTTATTGGTGGTGAGGAGACAGGCCACTCTGATCACAGTTATGATGAGTGGCAGCGGCCTGGGGTAGGCGTCAAAAGCGCCATCTTGGAACCAAACAGCAGAGCTCCAGTTTCCAGCTCTGCCTCTTACGTTCTGGGTCACCGTGGCCACGTGGCAGCCTGTTAAGCCTAGGAGGCCATGTGGAGCCCATCAGCTCCACCTCTGGCTTTGACAGATGAGGTGATTCAGGCCCAGAGAGAAGAGGTGACGTGCCCCTGCCTCCCTGATGGTTGGCGAGTATGGCGGAGCTGGGGCGGGAAAGGGAGCTTAGATCCCCTGTGCTGAGTGTGTGTGTGTGTGTGTGTGTGTGTGTGTGTGTGTGTTCTCCCGGGCATTTTCTCCAAAGCACCTACGAGCCCTGGGCATCCCTCCATAATCTTTTCCATCTCTCCAGACAAGCAGAGACCGAGGGATTGCTTCCGATTGGCTGTGGCGGGACAAGAAGTTGAAATGGGTGATATTTGCCTAGTTTTTAATGTCTGGTGTCTATAGCTTGTACTTCCATCATTCTATTATATTGATGACAGGCAGGCCCAAGCCACAGAGAAGAAACAAATTACCTAATAAATCAAGGCTCCAGGATCTGAAGTGGACAGTGTTATTAGAAGAGGGGAGAGCGGGGTGCTAAGTGATAGGTGGCGCTGCCTGGGAAAATGGTCCAAGCAGGGAATCATCTGTCTATTTCTCCATAAATAATTACACACAACTGATATGCATCTGAGACAGAACATGATATGTTATTATTAACTAAACAGTGGGAGGGAGACAATGGCAGGGAGGGACAGGGAGGGCGTGCACTGAAAGCCAAGCAGCCCTCATGATACGGGGCTTTGGCCAAGGCAGGAGGGGACATGATGACCCGGGAAGCTGCAATTCAGAGGGGCCGGGACCTTTATCCCGGACAGACGCGGGAGGCGAGACGATCTGGAGACGAGGGACACAGTGAGCTGACATGTACTGAGATCCTACTGCTTCCCAGCCCTGGGCTCTGCCCTGCTCACCCCTTTGTCCTTAGTCTTCACGGAGACCAATTAAGGACACGCTCTGGAACCATACTGTAGCCTGCATTCAGAATCCCAGTGCTGTGCGATCCTGGGCAAGTTATTTAACCTTCTAGGTCTCCACTTGCCCTTCTGTAGAATGGGTATGATCCCCGGAGCCCCAGCCTCACAGAATTGCCGTGAGGCTTAAGTGAGTTAGTGCTGGCAAAGCGCTTTGAACGGTGCCCGATGCAGAGTAGACACTGTTTTACAAGCATGTGTTAAACACGTGCCCCTCTGTCACAAGCGGAAAGAGGGAGGTCCAGAGGGGAAGCAACACGCCCAGCGTAACACCAGAAGGAGAGTAAAAGCAGCATTAAAACGCATATCTAGTCAACTCCAAAAGCCATACTCGTCCCCTAGCTAGGGGAGGGCAGATTTGTCTACGGAGGACCAGACAAGTTCTGTTTTAGGGTCTGTCGGCCAGTCCCTCTCTGTCTTTTGCTGCCCCCTGCCCAGCACTGTTCTGACTTAGCTAGTCTCCTTCTCCAAGGAGACCTCCATGAATCTCTGAGCTCTGTCCACAGGGGTAGGGATTTCTGACCTCCCTGCAGGCTCAGCTCACAAAGGGCCCAGCCCCCTTGGCGCCTGTGAACATCCTGTGGTTGGGGGGGCGGGGGCCCCCAGACCAGCGAGGCAGAACCCCCTGTGCCTGGAGAAGATGGTGCATTCAGAGAGCAGTGCCCAGAGCCAGGAAACAGCCTGCTTCCAAGCCTCTGCGGGCTTTGCCTCGAAGCCCCATGATAATCTTTTGTGGGCTGTTAATAGCAAGTTGAACCCCATAATCACCCACTGCTCAGCTTCCTGGCTTTAATTTCCATGGCTGGAGAAAACGGTGGCTAAGGGTTTTGCTTCCAGACAAAGGCAGCTAACATTTACCCCAAAGACATCTTGATGCCGGCCTGGAGCCCTGGCCCACACAGCTCGGCCTTCTGGCTGAGGAGCTTGCCTGAGCCAGCCCCAGAGACCTGTCTACACTCTGGAAACCGGGAACAAAAGCCTGTCCAGGGCGGGGGGTGTCTTGGCAAAAAGGTGGGGGCCACCCCTGCCTCTTCCCATAGCCCACCCCGGCCTCTCTGATGCTCCAGTCTGGGGACAACGGATGGACCCCTGTGCCTTCATCCTCGCCAGCCCTGTGGCCCTCCTCCAGAAACATAAATGAGAACGAATTAGGTTTCATTATATGAGCAGATATTTGCCAGGCGGCTAATTTAGGATTTCAGCAGGGCAAACCTGCCTTCGGTTCAGCCTCCATGGCCTGGTGGCTGCCTGCTCTGTTGGGAAATTTCATTCTGCTCATCTCTTTGTGGTGTATAATGCCACTCCCGTAGGGAGAGACCCACACATTCTTTCCACAGTCCTTTTATACACACAAACCCCAAAGCCGGTGTGTGGGTACCAGGCACGTGCTTCAGCATCTGAAGGTGTGGGCTGAGTTCTGGCTCCACGATCCGGTAATTCCGAGCCAGGAGCAAGCCGCCCATTCTGCTGACCTCCCTCCCCCGTCTGCAGCGGCTAGGTCCCAGCTCTGACACTGCTCGCGAGGCCCTGGGGGAGTCGCTCTCCTCCTCTGAGCATAAATCTTCTCATCCTTAAAGTAGGCTGCCGGTCCCTGCCCTGCCTACCTCTATCCCACCACCCTGCAAGGATGAAAGTGAGGTTGTGGTAGATGAATTCGGTAGGTAACTATGGGAGGTAAGCGTGGTGGGTAATGACAGTAGGGGACTTTGAGAGTCACAGCACAATGTGGCAGAATCAGGGCCTCCTAGAGTAAGCAGAGACTGGGTCTGCCGGGAGTAGGTTGGAATCCCCCTCTCCCCGAGCACTTCGTAGCTGAGAACCAAGGACAAGACACGCGGTCTACCTGAGCCTCAGGCCTCTCTCTCTACACTGAGGCTGGGAACAGCCGCCCCCGCAGAGGGCTGGTCAGTTTCTTCAAGGCAGAACCCCCCTGGCAGGCGACAGTCACATTGCTGAGTGAGGCTTTGAGACGGTGCGGCTGAGGCTGGCGAAAGACGTGCTGCGACCTCTCTGATGACTCTGGACCGGTGTCCCCGAGCCTGCAGATGGGCCCGCGGTCATGGCATAGACATTCGAGGCGAGGAAATGACCTGTCAGGCTCGAGAGCAAGGAACACTGCCCGGCAGCCAGGAAGCAGCAGCATCCCGTGGTTCTGTCCTTTTCTTTAATACTCACTCCTTCCCTGCTTTAATGACACTACCCCGAGCAGCCACGATGGAGGCAGGCTCTCGACCGATGCCTGAAAAATGGTGAGACATGGCCCTCTTCTCTGCTTCCAGGCAGGCAGGAGGAGGAGGAGAGAAAGTATTGGTAAGGGATGCCATAAAACAGCGTGTTCCAGGGGCAGTGGGCCCCAGAGGACGGAGGGGTGGCATTATGAGTGAGATGGTCACTAGGCAGCAAGAGGCAGAACTCTGGCATCCACAGGTGTCTGGCCAGCCTACTCAGTGTGCCCATGGTGCCCGGCGGGACCCCAGCTCTGAAGACCTCTTTCTGCGCCCCCCACAGTGTTCCGATTCCACAAACGTGGAGTCTCAGCATTCCCGCAAGCTCCAGGATTATATAAAGAACATTTAGGTCCCCTGATCTAAACATTCCCACCCCTGATGGCTGGGGAAAGCGGGGTCCCACGAGCATAAGTGTATTCACCCAGGGAGCACTGGAGAGGAGACTAGAATCTAGATTTCCTCTCGTATATGTACTGCTCCGAGGGTCCCCTTCTGTCCCAAGCCATCGCCTCCTGCCTCCTGCCTGCAATGAATTGAATTGTGTGTAATTGATAAATTATGCAAAAGGGCGCCTGGCAGTTTTCTGAAATGTTGGGTAGCTTCGAGGCAGCCCCTGGGGACACAGCCTAATTTTATGGAAACCTCACACTCTGTCTGGCCTGTTTTGTGTAAGTCAGATTGATATAACAAGACTCTGGGGAGTTGACTTGATTTCTAATTTTATTCTCTAGGTGAGCTGAATGAGATTTAACTGTAATGAGTGTGTTGTGGGGGGCGGGCAGCATCACGGCAGCAGAGAAAAATGTCTTTTCATTTGCCTAGTGGAGCGTTTCTCCAGCTGGACTTCCCCGTTTCAGAATCCTGCCTTTCCCCCTTTAGAAGAGAAGCCATGTGTCAAGCAAGGGGGCAGGCAAGTCCCTGCAGCAGATAAACTCAGAGCCCAGCAGGACAGAAGACCGGCAGGGTGAAGGGACACCGAACATCCCACCTGCCCGGGGCACCCCAGCCCCGCCCGGCGATAAGCCGAGGCAACTTTAAAGGTTCAAAATCAAACGGCCTCCGCAGCCCCTCCCCCAGTTCTGTCTGGGCTCAGCTAAGGAATACCGCGGACCGTTCATGGGAACATGACCAAGTGCAGAAGCGCCAGCTTCCAATGGCACGGAGTTCAAATCCTGCTATCCTCCCAGCACCAGCAGGGCCCCTTCCTGCACCCAGGGGGGCTCGTGGGGCGGGTGCAAAGGGAGTCTTCGGTCGAGCATCGATACTTTACTATTCCCAAGCCTAGGAGGTGGAGGTGACTGTAGGAGACTGAGGATGGGCAACTTGCCCAAGTTCACAGAGCTACTCAGAGACGAAATCTGGGATTCGAACTCAGGTCTGTCTAACATCAAACCCATGCTTGGCTCCTCATAGGCTCCCTTGGACTGCTCCCTGCCCACGTGGTCCCACAGCCTCTTCCCCTGATGGCATCCAGCTCCCAGGTTAGCCACGCCCCTTACGAGGATTCAGAAGATGGGGGCCCCTCACTCTCCCTCCCTGCCTTTTCTTCCCTTTCCTCCTTTACCCTCCCTACACACACACACACACACACACACACACACACCCAGCCCCTGCCTCCTGCTCCAACACTCTCCAGCCAGGTATCATGGTCTGAGAGTCCGGAGACCCGAGCTGGGCCCCGCGGCCACGGCTGATTCTGCGCCTGTCTTGTGGGCACTCTTTGGCCTCCTCGGGACCGCTTCTGCAGCGGCCACATGGGAGCACATGGACGCAGTCCGCCTGCTCCCTGGGGTTGTCTGAGGGCCTGGGATAATGCGCAGGGCGGAACTGTAAAAGCAGTGTGGTCTAAGCAGAAAAGCAAGAACCATTAAGAAGATGCGCATGTATTAGACACTTGCTGTGTGCCTGGCCCGCTGATGCCTCCGAAGAGTGAGTCCGTCCCGGTGGCGCAGGCCTGCCGTCACTCAACACCACGTTTCAAGGCCTTGCTTCTTGGTTCCGCACCCTACCGCTCGGAGGGGCGGGTCAAGGAAGCCGAGAAATAACACCTCCTCCCCTTCCAAGTCTGGAATCCGTAAGGCAGAGCCTAGGAGACACATGCTGAAGATTAAAATGTCAGTGGAGGTCCGTAGCTGGATTAGAAGTAGCAGCTTAGGGGCGCCTGGGTGGCTCAGTTGGTTAAGCGACTGCCTTCAGCTCAGGTCATGATCCTGGAGACCCGGGATCGAGTCCCACATCGGGCTGCCTGCTCGGCGGGAAGCCTGCTTCTCCCTCTCTCACTCCCCCTGCTTGTATTCCCTCTCTGGCTGTGTTTCTCTCTGTCAAATAAATAAAATCTTTAAAAAAAAAAAAAAATTTTAGAAGTTGCAGCTTAAAGGGCTGGTCACAGTGGGTTTCCCGATACTTCCTCCTGAATATGACCTTAAAAACGTCAGCCCCTTTGCTTCCCTGCAGAGACAGCCGTGGCCCAGCTAAGTGGATCGGATCATGGGGCCCGCAAATGGCCAGAAGGCCCCTCCCTGCAGGCAGGCTGGGCTGGAGGCCAGGGCCAGAAGGGGTCAGCTGGGTATATACATATTTCCCCACAAAACTCCCCAACTCCCCAGTCCTGCAAGCGCTTCCCTCCGCAAGGAAATGGTGGCCAGTGTCTGGGCACCCGTGGTCCTGAGGTGACTGACCATCTCACTGTGCCCGGAACAGTCTCAGTTTTAGCATTAGAAGGCCATGTCCTAGGCGAGCCAGAGCAGGGAGGTTACCCTAGATGGCCCTCTAACACTCTAAGCCCCATGCCCTAAACCAGCTCTCACCAGAGGTCTTGCTGTCTAGGAGTTCCCACCACCCCAGAGGTGGCCTAGGTAGACTGCTTGGACAGCCCAGGCCTCCCAGCCCGGCCCATCATGGCTTCCAACAGATCCATGGAAACTTGGATTTCAGCCCCCGTGTCTTCCTGTGATGCTGCCCAGGAGCCTGCCGTCCTGCTCAGGGCCTGGGCGTGGCTGGCCTGCTTTCCGTGCCTCTCAGACTTGCCTCGGCCCAGGGTCCAGCCGCCTGCCAGCCCCGGGACAATCACTATAATCCCGTGCGGCCTGCATAGCACCTCTGGGTGACACAGCTCACCTCCCGGCAGCCTCCTGACCGCCGTGGACAGGACAAGGGAAAGCAGAGGTCTGCACCCCCTCAGGCCAGAAAACAAAGGGAGGCTTGGCCATTTTCTCAATGCCTCAGACTCAGCCTCCTACCTCGGGGACTCCTGTCTTCATGACCTAAGGACGAGGCATAGGAAAGCAGAAGGGGAACCAGGGAGACCGATGGTTTAGGGGAAGGTGGGCCCTGGCTTACTATCTAAGCAGAGCCCTAAGTAGATAGCACAGCCCCTCTAAACCTCACCTTCCCCATCCGTGAAATGGAGCAGTATCCCACCTAAGGAGGCATCCCGGGTGTGGAAGGCTTTGCTTGGGGCTTGGTTCCTGACTGCGACCCCAGGTCTCCGCTGGCTGCCCTGCCTCAGGCCACCACGGGCTCTCCTGGCACACAGGTCCTAACTTGGACCCCCCACAGGCCCCACGACTAGAGCTGCGTTGACAACCAGGTTCCAAGTGTCTGAGAACACTGTATGTGGATTTTAGAAGTCATGTGTGGTACGAAGATGCCCAGGGCTCTGGAAGATTAAAGCCACGCCCCTGGGGGGAAGGTGGGGGGGATAAGACCAGAGGACAGCAGCTCTCACATCAGCCATCTGGGGGGCCCGCGTAGGACTGGGGGGATGGCGGCCTTTAGGAGCTGCTGCCTGTTGGCCCTGGAATCCAGGCTGATTTATGAGATGTCTACCCCTGAGCAGCCAGCCCAGGGCCGGGCTCCGGGGAACCAGAGGGAGGGTCCCACAGGGGAGAAGCAGCAGCAGACTCACTCAGCCCTGCCCATGAAGCACAGATCGGCTCTCCAGGGAACATGGCCTCCATCCTCAGGGGCTGATGGAAGGGTCCCCAGGCTGGCGACTCTCGTGGGAGACCCCACGTCCATGGCCTCCAATGGGATGTTGAAGAGTTCACAATCTTTAGAGGAACTTTAGCTGTCGGAGCCAAGAGGGGTTCATACCAGCGCTAGTCTGACCGCCATCTTCAAGGAGGGAGGGGGACCTGAATGGGAGGGGGGCACAAGGACCTTCAACCCCATCTGGAGAGGGAAGGAGAAAGGAGTGAGTGTGAGCCAGATATGGCCAAATGTGGTAGGGCCTGGCTAAGTGTGATGTTCTTAGTGATAGCACTCTCTGTAGACTTCACGGTCTAGAACAAAGTCTGCCTCGGGGCGCCTGGTGGCTCAGGGGGTTAAGCTTCTGCCTTTGGCTCAGGTCATGATCCCAGGGTCCTGGGATGGAGCTCTACCTCGGTGGGGAGTCTGCTTCTCCTTCTGCTCCTTCCCCTACTTGTTCTGTTTCTCTCAAATAAATAAATGAAATCTTAAAACAAAACAAAACAAAAGACAACTAAAACCCACTTCAACACCTTCATGGACAACAGGAAACCCAGACGGTGGGGGGCGGGGCCAGCTGGTGCAGAAGCTCTGACCTCTCTGACCCCAAACCATCCTTTCACCCCACGTTACCGCCCCCACTGCCGCGACCTTCCCGCAGGGGCCGCCGAGCATCCTGCACGCTCCCAGTCACTGCACGGCCAGCATGGCGATCGCCGGGCTAGGAGCCGCTGGGCAAATGGAGCTGGGATGGCACCTCAGGTGGCTGGCCCTCCCCTGAGCCCCGGAGTCAGCCAGAAGGCCGGCTGGAGAAAATACAAGGGAGGGGCTTCAGGGAACGGCAGCTGTCAAGCCGCGGGTGCCTCGAACCGGGCATGTGTGGACCAGAGAGCCCATTCTCAAGCAAGACGCCGGCGGAACCCCTTCTTCCTCCACCTCCTGGGTTCCAGTCGTGGTCATATTGGCTTCTTTACCTTTAGAATCACCTGTTATCTCCAAAGCCAGAGGGCGTGCCTTGTCTTCTCTCAAGGGAAGGCCCAGGTCCCCCTCCCTTCCCCCCAGCTCTGGGTCCTGTCTCGGACATCCCGCGACCTGTGGAGCCCGCACTATCTGTGCAGCTTGTGTGTCTCCACCCCAGGCTGGGCAGGCCGCAGGCCGCAGTGCTATCCGAGTAGCTGCAGCCGCGTGAGCTTCCCAGCCCTTCGGCCCCCTGCCCGTCTTCCACCTCAGCAGCTGTGGCCGCTGGTGGAGCCCCGTCACCCCCCAGCCATCCCATCCCAACGTCAGAGGAGGGAACACAGGCCACATGCTTGCCGAAGGGTGCATAGCTGGTCATCTGAGCCAGCCCTCAACCCAGGCCCAACCGCACCAGCTCAAGGAGGACTTTGGCCGAGGGGCAGCTGATGTGCCCCTCCCCCCGCCCCCGTGAGCTCCTGTTTCAGGCTTCCTGGACCCGCAGGAGTCAAGCTCAGGCACAGCTGCCCGGGAGTCCCGCTGGCTTAGGTGGCTCCTGGTCCTGGAGACAGCTCCGGGACGCCGCCTGGGTACCAAAGAAACCCACGAGAGTCCAGCGAATGTCCACAGGTCCTCAGGAGAGGAAGGCCATCCTAAGGGAGCTTCAAGTAGGGCAGTGTGTCCTCTGAACATCCGGCCAGCAGAGAGTGGGCGCACTTCAGGCCAGGCGGGATGGGGAGTGCTAGCAGGCTGGAGAAAAGAGTGGAAAGCAGGCTGTTGGTGCTTTTCCCAGGATCGTGGAGCGTCTGGCTTGGGCAGAGCCCAGGGAGAGCCAGGGCGTGTACTTCCCTTGCAGCCTGGTCCCACTTCTTCCTTAATGATGTGATAATCTGAGAAAGGCACAAAGCAGCTCTTCCCATAAACGAAATCCAGAGTGCTCAGTGAGCTCCAAAGGTCATTTCACACTTGTGACCAGGGAGTCTTTAGGCTTCAGTGCGGGCGATGAGTCACCAACCTGTGGCAGCGAGTAGCATTCCCTGAAGAACCCTGGGCCAGGGGCACCTAGGGGGCTCAGAGGGTTAAGCCTCTGCCTTCGGCTCAGGTCATGATCTCAGGGTCCTGGGATCAGTCCCGCATCAAGCTCCCTGCTTGGTGGGGAGCCTGCTTCCCCGTCTTTCGCTGTCTGCTTCTCTGCTTATTTGTGACCTCTCTCTGTGTCAAATACATAAATACATAAATAAAATCACCTCCCCTCTCAGAGCCTTAGTCTCTCCATCAATACAACACAACCGGGTGGCTTACAGACTCCTCTAGCTGGGAGAGGACAGAATCTGACCCTGAACTTGCACAACCCTAAAAATGACACCTCACCCGAGTTGCCGTAGGATCCCTTCTCTCTCTGCACAGTCTCTCCTGCTGTTTACACTAATCTCACACTAATGTGATCTGTGTGTTACAACTGATGAACCAGTATGAACACGTGAGCGTGAACTCAAGCCCATCAGGCTTCGCTCCCGGCATCGCCCATTCTCTGAGTTGGGACGATGGATGACGGTGTGTGTCCATCCCTACCTTACAGGGGAGTTTCATTATCTCCTCTGTGATCTGCCTGCTCATTCCTCCTTCTCCCCTGGCTCCCAGTGCCCACCGATTGCTTTCGTGTCTTCATAGTTTTGCTTTTTCCAGAATGTCTTACAGTTTGAATCTCGCAGAAGGGAGTCTTGTCAGATTGGTTTCTTTTACCTAGCACTATGCATTTAAAGTTCCTCCGTGTCTTTTTCTGGCTTGATGGATCATTTCTTTTTATATCTGAATATTCTATTGTCTGGGTGTACCACATTTTATTTATCCACTCACCTCCTGAAGGACATCTTAGCTGCTTCCAAGTCCCACCTTATTTGAAACTTTCATACTTTGTTTGCTGAGGGGTTTTTGCATTATTTTTTTTTTCAATATCTCATTAGGGGCGCCTGGGTGGCTCACTTGGTTAAGCGTCTGCTTTCAGCTCAGGTTGTGACCCCAGGATTGAGCCCAGCATGGGGAAATCCCTGCTCAGCAGCGAGTCTACTCCTTCCTCTCCCTTTGCCCCTTCTCCCAGCCCCCGTGCATGCGTGATTTCTCTCTCTCTCTCTCTGTGTCATAAAATATTAAACATTTTTTCGTTAACATTTAATTCATTGTGATTCCTGAGCTCTTTGGCACCATTTGCAGGCTGTGTTGCCCAGACCGTGAGCCTCTTTCAGGCTCTAGCATGAGAAGCTGGGACGAGCTAGGTGGGCACCGAGGACAGAGCAGAGCTCAGGAGACCCAGCCCCAGCCCCACCTGGCACACTGTGTTTGCAGCCCACGTGGGTCCTGGGAAGTGTTGGCCAGGGCCCTTCCTTCTCCATCGCCTCGGTTGCCCCCACATCCCTCTGGGCCTCTAGGCTCCTCGCCCTGCCCTGTCTGCCCCCATCCTCCTAGAGAGCCTGGCCAGCCACGCCCTCCAAACAGTTCCCTGCCTCGCCTCTCTCCTCCAGAGTCCGTGCAACTCTTCAGCACCCTCTTCCTCTGGTCCAAACTCCTATGCAGGTAGACATCCTCCTTCTCCCTGAGGGACCAGAAACACAAGGGGGAATCCAGAAAACCTGGGTGTGATAGAAAGAGGGGGCTCTGGTGTCAAAATGCCTGAGTTTGAGCCCTGACTTCCCCCCCTGCCTGTCTTCCCGGCACTCCCTGGCCACACACAGACCCTCCTGCATTAGGCTTCTACTTCTGTGTGCCGTTCAGACTCTGAACTTGCTCTAATCGCCCTTCCTTCATCCATCCATTTATTCAGTGAGCAGGTACTGAGCGCCTACCGAGTCCACTACGAATCAGTTCCAGATTGATCATCTGCTATGTGGCTGGGACCCCTCCAGGCCCTGGGGATGAGGCAGTGGCAGAAAGGAACAAATCCCCGGCCTGGCATGAGGGAAGAGAGATAAGAAGTCAAATGTGAACTACCTGGGGCGCCTGGGTGGCTGGACTGGGTAAGCATCTGACTCTTGGTTTCAGCTCAGGTCATGACAGGGTCAGGGTAGAAGCCCTGTGTTGGGCTCCATGCTCAGCGGGAAACCTGCTGGAGATTCTCTCTCTCCTGCCCCTCCCCCACTCATGCCTTTCTCTCTCTAAAATAAATAAGTGAATCTTTAGAAATCAAACATGAGCTATGTAGAATAATAAGATAATGAGGGCTAGGGAGAAAAATACAGCAGGAGAGGGGGCAAAAACTGACACCTGGAGGTCAAGGAAGTCCCCCCCTTGGAACCAGGAGGAGCGGGAGCCCGTGAGCCCAGCTGGGGAAGCGAGTTCCAGGTCAAGGGGAGAGCAAGGGTCAAGGAAGGGGTCTGGGCGGTTTCGAGAGCACCGAGGAGGCAGGTGAGCATGAGGGAAGCAGGAGAAAACAGGGTGGGGGGGGCAGGGCCACACAGCAGAGGGCCTGGTATGCTTCGCAAGGTCCTTGGCCTTTTCTGGGTAATGTTTAGAAGGTTTTAAGTAGAGAAGTAACAAGAGGTGGCTCCAGATTTTAAGAGAATTTCTCTATTAGAAATTCCCCAAGGGGTTTTTGGGTGACCCAGTCGGTGAAGCCTCTCACTTTTGGTTTCAGCTCGGGTCATGATCTCAGGGTCAGGGGACCAAGTCCTGCGTTGGGCTCTGTGCTCAGTGGGGAGTCCACTTGGGATTGTCCCTCTCCCTTTCCCACCAGCCTCCCACTTGCACTTGGTCTCTCTCAAGAAAGAAAGAAAGAGAAATTTCCTGCTGGTGGCTCAGATGCTCGCCCCCGGCCCCGAGTCCTGGGAGGCTGTGTGTTATGGGACAACTGCATAGAGGAAGATCCCCATCCTGTAGGACCCTACAGCTGAATCAGGTGGGGAGGCCTCACTCTAGAGGAAGAGGACCAAGTGATGAATACCAGATGTGTGGAGGGATGCAGGGAAGTAAGGGGTCCAGAGGCACGGGCTCCCCTAGCGGCATGCCAGCTATGCCTTTGACTGGGTCCCGAGCACTCCCTGGCCCTCCGGCTCCCGGTGGAGACCAGCCCACGGAGGCAGCAGCAGGAGATCCAGGGGGCTGAGGAGAGAACGGCTGATGTGTTCATTCCCCGGGCAGTGCCTGTGTCCTTTCCCGAAGGCACAGCTCCTGTCATGGCCCCTTCCTATAGTCCCGCTCTCATTGGGTCCCAGCTGCTGCACGTACTCGATGATCCCTTCTGCTTTCTTCGCAAAGGGTGCATACATTAAGTTCCCCTCAGTAGCCCTTCTGATGGTGCCAAAGACCCAGGACAGCAACCAACCCGACTGCTCTGGGGAAGGCCAGGAGGGGTGGCAAGATGCCAGGCTGGAGACATGCCAGTGTCTTGCCCAAAGGTGCTGGAGGTAGCGGGAGAGAAGATTCGAGGGTGGTTCCAAGACTTTAGACCGGGGACCCTTCCACTGTGTCCTCACCCGTGCCCCCTCCTCGCACACAGCCCGGTGTGACATAGAGACCCAGTCAGCTTGCCGGTCAGAGCCCCACTCGTTCCTGACTCTCTGCCTTGACGCTTCTAAGTCTCGGGTCCCGTGTGGGTGAAATGGAGACAAAAAATATCTGCCATGGAGAAGCCCTAGAGACACCTAACCTACAGCAGGTACTCAGGCCGTGTTCCCCGTCCAGACCCACGATCAGCTCCACTTTCGCTGGAAGCCTCGCCCATCCGTCCAGCCCCGCAGAACGAGCACGTGCTCTCAGACCTTATGTTGCGCCCACAGTCAGAATCAAGCCACTTCTGACTCGGGAAACTTTCGACCATTTTCTGTGATGCTGGTGTTCGGTCTCTTTGGGTCCATTTTAGACTTCTGCAGGCCAGGAGGCTGTGGTCTCCCGGACTCCCCACGGGGCCCCGGTACGAGGGCACCGAGCTTGGCTGTGGCGTTTCCCGAGCCCGCGCCATGTGCTCGGAGCTGTCGGGGGCACGTTCAGTGTGTCGCCTCGGGTCATCCCGACAGCCGGCCTGCGGGGTGGACACCACCACCAGCCTCCGCGACAAGCAAGGAAAGGGAGGTGCCTGTGGTTAAGGAATCCGCCCCAGGTCACGGCTCGCCCGCAGTGCCTCAAAGATTCAGACTCGGACCCATCTGACTCTGTCGCCGGCCCTTTTAATCACTGCACTCTGCTGCCTTTCATCCATATATAAGCACTCAAGAAATATTTACTTATCGATTAATGGGTAGCCTCTGGGCATTAATGCTTCCAAGATTGTCTCCGTGTACGTCAGTCTGTTTTTCCCAAACGGCACCTCTGCTGGAAAATATATTGATCATTCTCTGTATTAATTTGTCGCCTGGTGATGGTGGTTTACAAGCTGCCAATTGCCTAGAAGGAGGATGAGAATTGGGGCCATTCAAATATCATTTTTCGAGGAGTGGGAGTTCTTAAATGCCCCCATTGAAGTGCGTGTTTCTTCCCTGGCAGCTGGGCATGTGGGGGTAGGGCCATTCTGCCTGATTAAAGGGGGATGCTCTGGGTCCTTGGGTCCCCGAGTTTGGCTGCTGGGCTCTTTCCCTCCCCTCCCCCAGCCCCAGAGCCCGCTGGCTGACGGGCCTTGACAGTGTCTCAGGATAGATGCCTGTCAAGTGGTTCTTGTGTTGTGACAGTAGGCAATTATGATTTATTTCACAAGGAATCAACAATAAACTTAGGCAAAGGGGGAAAAAAATCAGAGCATTTAGGATAACAAAAGCACTTACAGGAATTTGGTTGATGGGTTTTTAACTAGGGGATATTTTGAAGGAAGAATAACACACACACATATACACAGAATCCCTAGATCTAAGCGAGCTACTTCCTCCTAATCTCTGACAGGCAAGGAATTCCTGTTCTTCTAAAGCTCTGCTGAAACCTCACCTCCTCCAGGAAGCCCTTCAGATTGCTGAGCAGGACAGGATGACTGGGTCTTCTGAGCTTTCTCTTTCTCAACCTCTCTCTGAAGGCATGTACTGCTCCAATCTTACCTTGGAGTTCCTAGTGGGCTCATCTCATCTAACATCTTTCAAAGATGCAGCAGTGGAATCACTGTGTGAAACACTCATCCACCCAAGTGGCATTTTGCACTTGGTATTTACTATTTAATAAATGTGTGCACACAAGTGGGTGTGTGTTGTTCTCTGGTGGCCTCAGGGTAAAGCAGTAGTAAATGGCCCCAACTCAGAGGGGGGTATTTGTTAGCATGATTCCCGCAGGAAAAGAAGAAACAAGTAACCTTCAGAGGCCTCTCTGCGTTCAGCTCCGCCTTGTCGGTTCTGAAACCTCACCCGCCGGGTGAGGCTCACATCACATCTATGCCTCAATATCCCTCTTCTTTCGTCTCTGACAACCATTGTAAATGATGTCAAATTTTGCATCAAAAGTGCTCTTCTTGTACCTAGATGTTTGATCCAACTACAACCAGAACACAATTCTGTTTTAGAAATCAAAATGAGAACAAAAAGCATTCTATTTTATTAGTATCCTTAGGCATAAAAACAAGAGACACAGATTTTTACAGGAAGAACTCTCAGACGGTCTGGTCCGACCACGAAAGAGCAGAAAATCTTTTTGGACATCCAGTTGAACACAGACTAGGAGAAGTGGGGGGCTCTGTGAATATGGTAGTTGGATGGATGGATGGATGGATGGATGGATGGATGGATGGACATATGGATGGATGGATGGATGGATGGATGGATGGATGGATGGTGGGATGGATGGTTGGATGGTGGGATGGATGGGTGGATGGATGGTTGGATGGATGGATGGTGGGATGGATGGATGGATGGATGGTGGGATGGATGGATGGATGGTTGGATGGATGGACGTTTGGATTGATTGGGAAATGTATCAATGGATGGTTGCTTGGATGGATGGGTAGGTGGATGGATGGATGGGTGGATGGATAGATGGATGGGTGGGTGGATAGATGCATGCATGGATGGGTGGGTGGATGGATGGATGGATTGATGAATGGGTGGGTGGATGAATGGATGGATGGATGGTTGGATGAGTGGATGGATGGATGGATGGATGATTGGATGGATGAGTAGATGGATGGATGTATAGATGTTTGGATTGATGGGCAAATGTATCAATGGATGGATGGATAAGCAGATGGTTATATAGAGACACACAGTTGAACAAATATATGGAAGGATGGACAAACATGTATGAAGAGATGGAGAGAAGGAAGGACCCACAAACAGACCATATGTAAGGATGTATGGATGATAGAATGACACCTTCAGAGCTGCCCCCTAATTCTGAGGATATATAATTGATTATTGGGCAGGGAGTTACAAATCTTTGGTAGTTCAGAGTGGTAAAATACAGGCGATGGACATACAGTTACCGACTTTCAATTTTGTCAAGAACGTCCACATGGCAACCACCCCCTATTGAAACAGATGAAACAGACCAGAATGGAATAAAGAACCAAAATCACTGGAAACCTCTCCCTGCCATCCATGTGTATGCATGTGTACGTGTGTGTGTGTGATACACTCATATTACATGAATACTTTTATGTATTATATTGTTCTCATTTTTCTTATTTAACAGACACAGGTTTGAGAATTAGTGATTTATTCATGTTATTTTCATGTTATTTTCAACTACATTTCCTGAGCCATGGACTCCGTGACCCTCAAAAGGCATGAATTTACACCAGGGGTCAAAAAGTCCATTGCTTCTGAGAGCAGGCAGGTAATAAGAGTGAAGGGGGCAGAGTGTGGAGGCCGTGGGACGGGGCAAGGAAACCCTGGGGAAGCCACCCTCACCTAGACACAGTGGCACATCTTTCACCCTGGGAGGGAGGCATCGGGGCTACTGCGCTGAAAGGCAGACCCAGTGTTGCTAGCCAGAGTTTCTGATCTGCAGAGAGAAGCTAGATGCAGGAATTTTATGATGAATCTCTTGGAAGGAATTTACAAGGAATTCTTAAAACTTGACCTGAGCTGGCGCCGAAATCTTTGCACTGATCAATACACACACACGCGTGCGCACACACACACACACCTCTGTGGATCGGATTTGACCCATGGGATTGCAACCTCTAGTTTAGATCCCAGAGTTGTGGTGGGAGGTGATTAAGAAAGGCACCAAAAGAAAGCACCAGAGACCTTCTTTGATTAATCCTGGGGCCGGGACACCCCCCCCCAAAAAAAGCCCCCAGATTCCTGGTCCCGGCGGATAATTTCTCCGCAGTCTATTTCCGGAAAAGCAATAATTCGGGCTGAACAACCTATGATTTACACCCCGGCCGGTGTAAGATATTGTGCCGAGCCTTCTGAGTGTGCTCTGTGTATTTGTATAAATCTCCCTACTCAAAATATCTCCCACAGTTGACTGACAGCCCGTGTAATTTAGCAGAAGGCTAAAAATTAAAATCTTCAAGCCTGCTGAGGGAGCGAAAGAACACAGGAACACGACGGCTCCGCCCCCTCGCCCAGGCCCGGGCTCGGCAGCTGCCAGGGCTGTTCATTTTGGAGACGGAACAAAATATTTGTATTTAGATTTATTAAGTCATTATTCCACCATTTGTTCCAATGCGCTTTATTAAAACCAGATCTCATCTCTGTTTTGAAAGTAGTACCTGATTTACATAAGCTGGTCCCAGCCCTAATTACGGTTTCCTTTGGTGTCTTTTCATTCCGAGGGAGGCTTGCTCTCCCCCTCCTGTTTTTGTCGCCTGCCTTTATGGCCCATATGTCTGCCTTGAGATAGCAGGAATCTTCAACCTATAAATAGATGGTTCAGAACAGCCCCACTGCCAGTTATCTGTCCACACATCAACATTACCATAATTGCAACAGTGAATGTCTAATCTCTCTAATCACACGTTCCAGTCGGAAAACTGGATTGGGTTTCATAAATTGTATAATTTGAGGCTTTCCTGAGCTAACCACTGGGCGGGTCGGCGGCTATGGGTCAGGCAGGGCTTGACCAGGCCCCTCAGGCTGGCCCAGCCTGCCCAGGGCAGCAGAGCCACACACCTGAGACGGGCACTTGGGGGCAGGTGACAGCAGGGCCACCCTCCTTCTGAGATAAGGACGCCTGGGGACTAGGAGAAGCACAACTTCTGAAGTCTTGTGTGAGCCAGGCCCTCTGCATGCTCTCACTTCTTTTGATTTTTCTGATGGGGCATGGGGGGAATTCTATCGGTGCTCCCATGATACAGATGGTGAGCTCAGGGCTCAGCTGGCTTAGGTGAGTTTCCAAGGGGCACCTGGCAAGGAGCCGAGGCTCAGGGGTGGGTCTGAGATTCCAGAGGCAGCTGAAGGCTTCAGTGGGTTCAGTTTCTGTTCCTCCAAAATGCTTTCCTCTCTATCATTTTAGCTCATCCCCAAGACCAGCCAAAGAGGCCTTTATGGAAAAGCAGACTGAGACTCTGGGAGGTTAAGTACGCTGTGCGTGGCCACGCAGACTCGCGTAGGCAGGACCAGGATTCCCGTCCAGGCTGACTCCCAGAACGAAGCCCCCACAGTCTGGCCGCTGTCCGGGGAAAGGTGGGGAACGGAGAGGGCCAGCCTTCCGCCGGCTCCCGCAGAAGCGCTTTCCCAGGCCTGGGGGCTCGAGGAAATTGCCCCTGAAGAGTCCCGGGGAGCCTCTGGGGAAAGTGCTTCTTTTGCTTTGCATCTCCAGCTTCCTCTGGGCACCGTTGCTCCTGCTCAAGGTCTTACGTGGCCAGGAGGCTGATGACACCCTGATGGAGGGTCTGGTCCCCGCGGACCCAGTGCCAGCCCCGGCTGCGCCCGGTGATTGTGCCGCCTTGCAAAGTGTCAGACGTCTATTAGCTGCTTTAAATTGAACACTAATCAGATGACGGCCTTGTTACCAGGATGCTCCCTCCGTCTCCCCCTACCCTCCCTCTCCCCACACCCATCCTTCCCCACACACACACACACACCTGCTCCCTCCCTCTTTTCCTCCAGGAAGAAACCTCTGACCCAACTCCTTTAATTTTGCCAGACAAGGAAACTGACACTCAGCCAGGGGAAGAGGCTTGCCCAAGGTCTTAAGTACATCCTGAGTGTTTTTTCTTAATAGTTTTTGAGTTGTGCGCACACACACACACGCTTGCACACTCACATGCACACACGTGCACATACCTCTGCACACTGTACACTCATCCTCCCCTACTTCTGTCTCTACATTTATGAACTTGGTCTTCAAGGTCCTTTACCTCATTCACAAGCATTCCCTCCCAGAGTTTTAGGCAAGAACTTGGGGACCGATGTGCTTCTCCTCTGCCCTGTGCATATAGGGTCTGCATGCTCCAAGGAGTCGGAAACATCAGTTCTCATGTGGCTCTGTCATGGTCTCCGGCTCCACGGGGCAACCTACCCCACAAAGGACTCTAGGCACCAAAGATGGTCCTACAAACGCCAGGGCTGACCGGGATGACGGCTGGGCACGTCACTGCCCAGAGCCTGGATGGACACCATCAAGACCCACAGCCGCACCAGCCTCCCCCCAGGGCCTCGGGGGACCTGCTGATCCACAGCCCCCCCGTACAGGGAAGGGTCACACTGTGCTTCCACAGGCCCTCAGGTGTCTAGGCACACGCCTAAGCTTGAGCATGACGCCCCGGAGATCCCTCCCAGCGGCAGAGTCCTCGAGACTCACCCCTACCCCGATGGTTCACCCCAGCTCAAACACTAATGCCCAGCCATCTCGCTCCCTTACCTTCCTCGAGCAGAATGCCCCTCCCACCCCAGGTCTGCTGCTGCACTTTAAAGAGAATGCTCAGAGGTGAAGCCCATGCCCTTGCACTCTATGGGCAGGGTCTCCCTGCTGGGCGCCGCGCTTCTGGCTCGTCTCTGCCAGCTGCCCAGCCCCCCATAATGCCTGGCACTGGGTCCATATGCCAGTCACACGGACCGAGCTCCGTGGCACACTATACAAATGCTCTAGACCCGCGAGGAGACTTCATCGTTTTCCCATCAACAAGCTCTCTTCCACTTTTTTCGAGGTCATTTCAGATCACGTGGCTGGGGGGGGGCTCTGGCTCACCTCTCTTGCTCTGCTTTCCCCCACTGACCAAGACCACCCTGTGAAGAGACCCATCGGGCTTGGGCCTAACACACGAGTCACGCCCAGTGGCAGCGCGGCTCTGCCCCGGCGGATGCCCACGCGGGACAGTCGACGCCACCTCTGACCCAGACCGGAAACACGTGCTCAGGGCTCAGCTGGCTCTCTGGGTGAGGGGCAGGGCTTCTCCCTTCTGTGAAAGATGGCCAAGCAGGGTCGGAATTTGGGCCTGGAGCGCCACAGCAGGCTCGTCTCCGCCAGGCCCCACCTCGGCCCGCCTCTCTTGAACGCTCCCTGGGTGCCCTGACTTAGGAGGCAGGAAGGGAAGTTTCTCGCACATGTCCCCTTCCTACACCCTGGCAGGCTCAGGACTTGAGTCTTCCTCTGTCACGTGGGGATCAAGACTCACTTACCGGGGGACAGCGAGTTGCCCCTCATGATCTACACAGTTCTATATCCAGAAAAAAAAAAAATCACGAATCTGGAATCCCATTCCAGCCCCTCCTCCACCCCTTTTTTCTCAACCTAGCCTGTGGGCTCACTCCCTCTCTGAATGCCGCTGACCCTCCTGCCTCAGGGCCTCTACACTGGCCCTTCCCTCTGCCTGAGACGCTCTTGCCCCCTGAAACATTTCAAACACAGGGCTAGGAGACAGTGGCCGCTGTAGCAGATGTGGGGACCTGACTGTGAGTGGGATGGGAAAGGGGGACAGCTGTCCAGTGAAATGGCCCCAGGGAAATAAAAGGTAAGAACACCCCAGGGCCTCTTGTTAACCTGCTCTGTGACTCGAAGGGAGTTCCAGTCCCAATGTGGACATATCAGCTAAAGTCTGAGACTCCTCTATAGCCCCAGCTCCCATCCCCAAGCCCCAATCATGGGAAATAATGGGGTGCGTGTGTGACTGAGCGTATGTGCACATGCGTGCATTCTTCCAAGCCCGGATTGGGCCCATCTCCTTCATGTTCTCTTCTTTAATCCCAAGATGTGACCTGCTCGGCAAACTGCCTCGCATTTTTCCCAGGCACCCAATGGGCGTGGGGTCCTCTGCCGAGGTCTGATGACCCCCGGCTACCATGCTGAGCTGGGTGTCCCTGTGCATCAAGCAAAGCTTATCCCTTGCTCCCTGCGTGCTGAGATCTCCAGGGGATGGAGCCGCCTTCCTTGAAGGGCTTGGAGAACGCCCAGCGGTAGAAGGTGCGTCACTCCGTAGGGATCGGAGGCTCAGAGGGCAGATAAAGGATCTGCTGTCGTCTCGGGCAAGCCTGCCTCAGCGGTGTCTTTTAGTGTCTCTGAGCTCCAGGCAGCAGCCCTGGAATGTGAACCAGACCAGCCGGGAGGTTGCCTGTTGACACTTGTCCTGGAGAGCGCGTCCTTGCTGAGGCTCTCGGGTCGGGTCGCACCACACCTGGGCAGGGCGGCTCAGCAGGAGCTCCTGGTCCCCCGGGCCTGCAGGGCCAGGACAGAAGGCAGGGCTCCCCACAGGCCCCTGGGTCCCGGCCTTGACCCTGGCCCCTCTCCAGACCCCTCCCCCAGGCCTCCGCTGCTGCTCTGAGGGCCTGCGGCAGAGGGGACACTGCCCCGGGACAGGTGCCCACCCTGCCCCGGGGGAAGGCCAGCAGCTGGGCAGCATGTCAAGCCTTTTCCAATATTCCCTTTTGCGCTCACCCCAGAATGGACAGGAAGGAGAGAAGAAAGTGGCTGGCCCGTGCTTCTCTTTCCCGAAGTCCCAGGTGCGGGCTTCTGGCCCAAGGAGCAGCCAAGTCTAGAACGGGCTTCGGAGAGTCCAGCGAACTTCAGGCCCTCCTAAGGCCACTGGCCCAGGCTGGGGACACTCCCCTGCCCTGCAGACCTCGGCCTGCGGCCTGGGGGGCTCAGAAGCCCCACCCCACATATCTGGGAGGCCAAGCCACGCTCCCCGAGCTGTCATTCCCTTTGCTGCGGCCCTGGGGCTCGGGCCAGCCTTCCCACAGCCATGTCCCAGGGTGTGCTATCCCCATAGCCCCCCGCCTCTCCTCTGAGATCTGAGCTCCGCCCCCCACATTCCTCTGGCCTCCTCCACCCTCCCGTATGACCGGCTGTGCTAATCGCCCTGGCCTGGCCGCCCCCAGAAGGGGCTCAGCTCCCAGAGCGAACAGCACACCTGCCAAGGGGGCCTCTGCAGCCTTTGAGCCGCTCCTGTGGCCCATGGAGACGAGACTGGGACCGGCCCAGGGTCAAAGCCAGGGAGGGAGGCCAATCTCGGGACACTTGCAGAGGGCGGTATGGGACAGCATGGGGCCGGGGGTGTGAGGCCCTCCGCTCCAGCCCAGGGAGACCACGCCACGGGACCCCTGGCTGTGGCTGCCGGGCGCTGGCACCTAGACGGAGCAGGGCCCATCCACTCCCAGCTCCTGTTCCCACAAGGCCTGCGCATCCGTCCAAGCACCCTCTCTCTCTCCCTGCGAGGGGCCCAGCTGACTGAGGCCTGCTCCTGCCCTCCGGACCCTGGATTTCTCCCCACGTGCGGGTCCAGCAAGATGTACGCCGTGTTCAATGGCTCTCATCTCGTGCTCATCACTCTGGGCCACTCAGGAAAGGACCCAGGCCCTTGGCACGTGGCATGCATTCTGGCTGGCGAGGCGGGGGGCAAAGCAGACGTCCTCCCATCCCTCCCACGCGCCCCTGACCCAGGGACGACCTAGGGGTGGGGGCGCGTCAAATGGAAATACCGCCTGCCGGTCATTCCACAGGTTACGGTTGCTGAAGAACCTGACTTTGTCGACCACTAAGTATGCACCAGCCCTTAGGGACACTGAGGCACACAGGACACAGGTTTGCCTCTAAAAGGCTTGGGGAGCAGAGGTGGAGAGAGGAGGCATGAAGAGAGCAAATGTGACTCCCAGCCTAGACCGGTGGAGGAGCGGCTGTCCCCGACGTGCGGACACCTCCCCAGGAGCCCCCATGTCTCTGTTGCTCAGCGGGACCCCAGAAGCCTCCTGGAGGATGGCCTTGGGTTTTAAAGGACGGGCAAGAGCCTGCAGGGTAGCGGAGGGAGAGAAAGGACAGGGAGGGCCCCTGCCTCTCGCACACCGTCCAGCCGGGGACAGTGAAGAGCCTCTATGCTGTTCTCGTGTGACTCACAGGTGTTGGGGGCTCCCCACGGCCCATCGAGGCACACCCACTGGGGAACACATGCATAGCCCGTGACTCAGGCCTCTGCCTTCCAGGAACTGGTCGGGCAAGACAAGACTCACCCCTCACATAAACAGCAGTCCTTCCGATCAGGGCCCCAGCTGCAGGTGTGGCCCGGGAGGACCTCAGACTCTGCTGACCCCTCCACAAGCATGCACACTTACACAGGTTTGCACACCTTTGCAAAGGTTCAGCCCATCTTCATGCAGGAACCCTGATAGGGTCCAGCTCCCGCATTTTGCAGATAGGGAAACTGAGGCAAAGAAAGAATGAGACATGCCGGCGATTCACATTGAGACAGGGAAGAGCCAGGCCTGGGTACACGGCTGCTGTATGTGTCTCTCGGGCTCTCAGGGGCCTGCCTCATGATTGGGGTACTGGTATGCCTTTCCTATCTCTCCCAGAGATTGCCTCCCTGCTCCCAGCCCGTGACTCTTAGTGAAACATCAACTTCTGGCTCTCAGTCCCCGTACATGATCCTGCGGGGTCTCTGCATCCACGCACCCCATCCCACCATCCACCTGCTCACTCAGGCCGTACCTGGGTACCCCCATGCCCCCCATCGTAACCACTCAAATCCAGTCCTTTCCTTTATGGCCAAGAGTCCAGGCTTTCCCTTTCCTCCTCCTAGGCCTATTACCACAACCAGAAAAATGAATCTAAATCACATGAACACGTCACTTTCTGCTTAAAACTTTGCAGAGGTACCCTGCGGCCTTCCAAATTAAGTTCAAGTTCTTGGTGTGGTCTACAAAGGCTCCTATAGCCAGCACTGTCTGCTCAGCAGCCTCCCTCCTGCCTCACACCCCCTCCCAGGCTGGTGTTCTGGTCCTTCTGGTCAGTGGAGTCAGACGCACCTGACCCAGCTGGATACGCTTTGCCCCCAAGCTTTGCTTGTACGCCTGTTTGTTAAATACGGTTTCCTCTTGATGGAAATTTTCTCCAAGGGCCCAATCCAGGGACGCCTGGATGGTGTGGTTGGTGAAGCGTCTGATGCTTGGTTTCAGCTCAGGTCATGGTCTTAAGGGTCATGGGATCAAGCCCAGAGTCAGGCTTCAAGCTCAGCAGGAAGTCTGCTTGAGACTCTGTCCCTTTGCTCTCTCTCTCTCTCTCTCTCTCTCTCTCTCTCTCTCTCTCTCTCTCAGATAAAAAATAAATAAATAAAAAACTAAAAATAACGTCCTATCTACTTTCCCACTCCTGGACTTTCGAATGTCTTCTCCGCCCAGGGAATCTTTTGCAAAACTTCCTTCCGCGATGGTTGCTTCACAGGGGCTAACCCAACTTTTTAGGGGAGGTGGTTCTCGAGCCTGTGGTTACAGCCGGAAGGGGTCGGTTTGAGTGCCGACATCCAGCAGCACTCGTGGGCCCGTTTGCTGATGGGCAGGAAATCGAGAGGTCTGAACCATAAATTCAGTAGGAACAAGGGCTTGCCGTTCAAAGTTGCAGACAGCCCAGAGAGGACAGAACTGGAGAATGAAGCTGAGACGTGCCCTCAGGGGAGCGGGTGGGAGCCTGGGACCCCAGCCTGCCCCACCCCCACCCCCACTGCCGGGGCAGGGACACATGCATCCCAGGGGAGACATGGTCCCTCCTCTCATAACTGGATTTTCAGCTCTTGAGAACAGCGCTTCCTGTGTTATGTCTGCAATTCGTGAGATCTGATAAAAGACTCATTCAAGGTTCAAAAGGGACCGATCAGCTCAGGAGGGAGAACTCCTCAGAGCTAAAGGCTACTGGGGGGCGGTGGGGGGCGGGGTAGAGGGCAGCTGCATGGCACCCACCGCGTAATGGCCTGCAAAGACAGCGGGTTCTGATCCCCAGACCCTGCACGCGGGACCAGTTTGGGAAAAGGAGGTTTGCGGTGTGACCACATTAAGGAGCGTGAGAAGGATGATCGGGGCAATCCTGGGGTCCTCCAGGCGAGAGGTGGAGGAAGACTGGACGCGCAGACACGGAGATCAAGGGCATGGGAGGACAAGGCCGAGCTGAAGATGCTGTCGTGAGGATGCGGCAGCCCCCAGCGGTGGGGAGGACACAGGGTGCTCGCCAGAGCCTTGGGAGGCAGCATGGCCCCGCTGACGCCTCCATTTTGGCCCAGAGACCCTGATTTTGGGCTTCTGGCCTCCGTGAAGGCGAGAGAAGAGATTTCTACTATTGTAAGCCACCAGGGCGTGGCCAGTGGTCCTGGAAGCCGTGGCAAATGGCCACCTCCCGGATCGGAGATGCCGGCTCATCTTACTTCCCAGGAAAGAGACTCAGAGAGCAGCCGGGACTTCCTCGAAGCCACACAGCATGCTCGCCAAGGCCAGACCCGGGCCTCCGGACCCCCGCACGGCTCTGCCCCCTCCTCCTTCGGTCCCGCTCCCTTCTGGCCGTGCTGGGACCCTGGCTGCCTTCCAGTCCTGCCCCGGGGACCCCCTGCAGAGTGGCTTTATGTTTCCTTACGCGGCCCCCGGCTGAGACCAGCTAGGGCCAAATGCTGTCCCCTGTGCTCACCGTTGCCCCAGCCTCGATGTCCACCTGCCTCCTGCCTCACAGGCTGGCTTCCTCAGGAGCAGGCTCCGAGAGGGCGGCTGGGTGCCCGACGCTTCTGAAGGATCCGTACCAGTGAAAGACGCGGGAGGAAGCTGCGTCGGGCAGAGGGAGAGCCGAGCTGGATTCGGACGCAGGCTGGACAGAAGGCTCAGCCAGCCGGCAGGGAGTGGTCCCGTATCCAGCTGGGGTGGCCAAGCCCTAACACCCCCCATCCCAGGGTCGCCAGGTGTGGGCTGCCCCGGGGAGGGCAGGTCTCAGGTGAGGCGAGTCCGTGCATGGAGGCAGGCCCAGAAGGAGTGCACGGCGGAAAGCCACCTGCTGGCAGTAAGGCCTCCTTGAAACAAGGTCCACAGCCCAGCATGACCCAGGGCTCTGCAAATAAGGGCTGCCTCTCAGTGCGCCCAAAGGGCTTGTCCACCCTGCAGAATGGCCAGGACCCTCCACACTCAAACCGGGATCTAGGAGCCTGGACACCACTCAGGAACTTGTTGAAATGAGGATTCTGGGGACACCTGGGTGGCTCAGTGGGTTAGGCGTCTGCCTTTGGCTCGGGTCATGATCCCACTGTCCTGGGATCCAGTCCCATATCAGGCTCCCTGCTCAGCAGGGAGTCTGCTTCTCCCTCTGCCTCTGCTCCTTCCCACCCTTGTGCCCTCTCTCTCCTTCAAATAAATACATAAAATCTTAAAAAAAAAAATAAAAGAAAAAAAAGAAAAGAAAGAAAGAAAAGAGAAGGGAAGGAGAGGGGAAGGAAGGAAGGAAAGAAGGAAGGGAGGGAGGGAGGAAGAGAGGAAGGAAAGGAGGGAGGGAGGAAGGAAGGAAGGAAGGGGATGCAGACTGTTTTGCATACCCCGCTCTTTCCATTTGAGTAACAAGCTCCTCCCGGTGCGGGACCACTCCGGGGGCTTCTGTACTGCCTTTGAGCTAAGGGTGATTTTTACAAAGAAGAATATGTGGTCGAGACTGTGGCCCGAGAAGCCTAAAATATTCACCACATGCCCTTTTGCAGAAAACAGTTTCCAGCCTCTACTCTAGGAAGGCCACCGAGCGGGGAGACTCGTGATGTGGTCTCTCCAGGGAGCCCTTCTGGGTCTGCGGCCACTCATCAGCCCTTTCGCCACTCCTGACTTACCTCCTTCTTGGCCCT
>PITA01013637.1:35594-56890 GCA_004023965.1 Spilogale gracilis | reverse complement strand
AGAAGCAGAGCTGAGCTTGGAAGCCTACTCCTAGCAGTAAGACCTGCACTATTCTAGCTCTAGGATGACCACCGTCAGCTAAACCCCCGATCAGGTGGCTAGTGTTTGGCAGCAGGAAGACAATGAAAGTTTGGGCAGTGATGAATATTTTGTCTAGCAGCACTTTTACGTTTTTTTCCTAAGCAGCTTTCCAGATCATCCTGATCCTATAGACTGTATGAGTGCACTTTGGTAATAGAACTGCCTCCCCCACCGAGCCACGGAAGCGCTAGGAGCCCAACCGCGCAATTCCCAGCAGGAGCAGGGGCCCTAAGATACCGAAGATACCGAGGGTGGACCCAGAGGCGGGGTGGGTTACCGCCGCGGCCGAGAGATTGGAGCCGCGGGTGGGCGGGGAGGAGCAATTGTGACCTGCCCGGGTCCCTCCCCTCTCTGGGCACTGTGATGCTGCAGGGCAGCTGCTGGCCAGCATGTCTGTCCCCGGCCCCCTCCCGCCCAGTGTGTCACAACAGCGGAGGCGGCTGTATCTAGAACAGTTGGGGTGAGCAGGCCCAGCTGGGAGGCGATCCGGCGAGGAGAGCAGCCGCCATGGTGAGCCTTTCCAGGTGCCGGGGCTGGGGGCTGGAGGCTGCGACCTGGGGATCGGGTCGCGAGGCTGGCACCCAGCCGAGAGCCGTGTCTACGCCGGGGCTAACGGATCCATCGCTTTGGATCTGCAGAGCTTGAAGTCTCTTGGGGTCCGTGCCCTCGGGCGGAGGACATTCGTGCCAGTACCCTTTATAATATACAGAAAGTAGAGACCTGAGGCGAATCGTCCCCCAAAGAGACTTAAGGGAGATTTGCACACGCGGGTGAGGAGAGGGAGGACATGGGAAGCCGGCACCGAAGAGGTGAGATTCTGAGGGATCCCCAGATTGGCAGCTCAGGGACTAGAGTGGGGTAAGGAGGAGACTGTCCAGGGATTCCAGATGGTTGAGCTGGGCTCCTGCGGCCGGGGGAGTGGGTGCAATTGGGTCCCCAAATCTAATCAAATGTGACAGAGCTCCAGAATGTGACAGAGGACTTAGGGCGTCACAGCCTTCCCACGCTTGAGGTCGTTTTTCTTTCTCATCTCTGAATATTCGCTTGGGTTTGGGGGGTCATTAAAACTTGAGTGTTCTCAGCCTCCCAGACACCCGGCACCCACTCCAACTCCCCAGTTTTCCCGCGGTTGAAATCGGAAGGACTTTGGCCCACAGAATTCTCCGTCTGAAAGGCAAGGGGACCTCAAGACTTCTCTTTCTGTTTACTATCATGGTTAAGGGCTCAGCGGTGGCTCCTTTTCTCCCTCCCAGAAATCTATCTCCTCTTGCAGACGCAGATCTTACTTGGCTGGAGGGGGCCTCTCCAAGCCCTCTAGAATCCTTCCTGTCACCCTCCCCCATCTACCCCCCGGGAGTGGGTAAAATCGTCCCCAATCCACTTCCCTGAATGCCAGAAAACCCAGAATCTCCTTGCTCAGAGCCCTGGTATTTTGGTAAAGGGGAGGTGGATTGGGAAGATTGGGTGGAGGAGGGGGACAGAATAAGCAAGCCAAGGTCAGGTTCTTTGGGCACTCTTGCTCTAGGTGTCAGTGACAGAGCAGGGCAGGCTAGAAAACTCCCCTCCTCCCCCAGCCTCTGCTCTTTTTGGAAAATGCCCAGGGCTTCTGACTCTGGCTTCAGCTCTGTTTCTAGCTAGAGGTCTGTCGAGCAGCCTCTCTCCGGAGCATGTTCCCAGACCCATCCTTCAAGAGCTTCAGGAACTTGAGGGGTATTGGTGATAGTGGCCAAAGGAATCCATTCCTGAGGCCCCTGATGTGAGGCCATAGAAGAAGCCCAGAGAAGAATTTTTACTCCTGGCTCTGCAGCTAGCTTCAAGAACTTCAATTAACCTCTCTAGACTAGTTTTCTCATCTACAAAATGAAGAGGGGTTATGGTTACAATTTCCAAGGCTCCACCTAGCTTTACTATTTTAAACTTTTTATTGTGGAGAATTTCAAACATATACAAAAGGAGAGAGAATAGTATAACAAACCCCAGTATATGCCTCATCCAATTTCAACAATTATTTACTTATGATAAATCTTGCTTCATTTATTCCCCTTTCCCTCACTTCATATTATTCTGAAGCAAATCCTGGGCAGCACACTCAAAATTTGATATTTAATATTTATAATATCTAGTATGTAGTGCTTTATAATTTTCAATGTGCTCTCTCTTGCATGTTTTAACTTTGGCCTGAATACTATAGTGACTGTCAGAATAGAGCCTTAAAGGAGGCTTACAAGAGAGGCAAGGATCATAATCTATCGACTGTGTATTCAGTAGGCAAGTTTCTGAAAAATTCTGGTAAATAAAAATTTTAAACAGTAAAACCTTATTTTAAATGTGGCTATTTAACTGAAAACCAATGGTTGAATATTTTGAAAAGAGATTATCTTTTATTTATTTTGAAACTGAATTTTATATAGCAGGTTGTGTTTAAAATATTTAATTACACGGGTAGCATTGTCTTAATGAGAAAACATTTTTTATTGGCCATTTCTTACTCATAGAACCTCTTTTAAAAAATCTCTTGACTCATTCCTGAAAGGTTAGAATGACACATCTAATAAACGAAGACCCAAAGAATCCTACCCTTGCAGAAAGGACTTTCATTCCTTTAATAGGCAGCCATCCTCCAGGATTCCCTTCCCTTGTGAAGGGTTGGAGGGAGAAGGCTGCTTCTGTGTTAAGAAGAATTAGATTCAGCATTTCTGTAGGTTCTGAGTAATTTCAGAATGTATGACTAAGCATTCCCATCTGCTCCCAGTGTCCTTCCAGTAAGCAGCTCTTCTGGGAACTGAGACGAGGACACCTTTGGGGAAAGTGGTATGGAGACTCCTGGCCAGGTGCCACAAGCCAAAGCTATGTCAGTGATACCAGGGCACAGAGACAGTGTCTGGGTTTATGGGGAGGTGAGACTGTCTGCAGCACAGCTTCCTTCACTGCATTCCTTCTGAACCAGGGAGCACTGGTTCAGATGGGGATAGGCATGAAGTGGCAACAAAGAGCCTGTTTCCGCAAAAAGACAGACAGAGGGCAGAGTGTTTGGGGGGTGAGATGGACACTGCTTCTGTGTCTGCAGCCCTCTGCAAACTGCCCCCACTTAGGCAGGCATGGCTGAGCTCTGCAGGGTCCATACTTATTTTCTGACTTCAGACCCCTGCTGGAGTCACTGCTGCATCTGCTCTTCCCATTACTAAGCACAGATTCCCCTAGATGTTGTGGGGGTCCATGGCTCCGAGCAGCAGAGGAGCCCCGATGAACAGGACTTCCCTCCGCAGTGGCTAGGGCAAAAGTCCTGGCTAAATGAGGAGTTTTCATAGGAAGCTTCCAGGCTCAGGTCAAGCACATGCAGAGGTAGAGGGCTACTGCTGTTGCTGAGTGTCCTTTCTGAGGGGGCTCCTGAGTGACCTTGAGAGGAAGATGAAAAGTTAAAAATAACTTCTGAGGGGGAAATAGCTGATGAATTCATGACTGGTGATAGGGGGTGGGTGGACCCAAATGCTCCTTCCTTGGGGGAGAAAGTAGACCAACTGCTCCTTTTGCCTTTGGCCACCAAGGGACCAGTAATGCTGTCTGTGGCCTTTGTGTTTGACGTTTCCCCTGTCTGTGTCTTCCTGTTAGAATTTCTCCCAGACAACGAGAGAATGGGAAAATGAAGTGGGTGGTATATAGCAGATTAAAACTCCTTAACTGTCTGTCACTCTTGCCCCCAATGTCCACTAAGCCTAAGGGCCTTTGGATACCAATGGGTCTCTTAAGCTAGCAGTCCACTTACTTCACACTCCTGCCTTCCTAAAGGCGGTTTTATGTCATCCCTATTGCTGCCCTAAATGCAGTGCCTATAATCTGATCCCCCTCTCTTGAGCTACTTTCACTCACTGATGTTAATTTAGGTCAAGTTTTTGTTCTTGCTGTTTCTGGCTTGCTATCTATTCTTTGTTCTGAGTGATTCCAAATATGCTGTAATTGAAGGGTTTTGAGCAGAGAGAATTTAAGCAAGCTTTCATGAATCACATTTCTTCTTACTTTAGTTATTCCTCCATAACACTGTGAATCTACTTTTTATTTCCCGTCTTCAACCTAGATCCTAAAATATTGGTGATTTATTAGCCCATCCTGACAGCTAGACAGAATTTGGTGTAATAATGTGCTTCTGGAATGCAACTGTGTGGTATTTGACCGTGTTGGTCCTCAAGGGATGTGGACTCGACTCAGGTTTTCATGTGGCATATACCGCTGGTCTGTGTCAGTTCCTTTCCTAGGTAATATGCCAGTTATACTGTTTTATGGTACTTCAAAAGTGATTTTTAAAGCTACAAATTCTCCTTCTACAGAGAGTCTTAATTAGCTGATCTTAGTCATCTGAGAGCAAAATGAAAGGGAATGACTAATAATAGAAACATTATAAGATTGTTATAGGAAAAGGTTTTTTTAGGTCACCTAGGTGGCTCAGTTGGTTAAGCCATTGCCTTTGGCTCAGGTCATGATCCCAGAGTCCTGGGATTGAGTTCCGCTTTGGGATCCCTGAAAGGGATGGGGAATCTGCTTCTCCCTGTGACCTTCTCCCCTCTCATGCTCTCTCTCACTCTTTCAAATAAATAAATAAATTTTTTTTTAAAAAAGCAAAGGTTTTTTTTATAGTAGAATAGGGATGTAAAGTTTTAGAAATTCTTTTTTGGTATTCTGCTAAACATAGGTTTACCTCCCCATGGAAGATGAAGGTAGGTGGCACAGATGTCTCATCTGCTATGCTTTTCATGACCTACACATCAGGCAAATGGCACCATTTGTGGGATTTGCCCTTAATTTTCTTGCCTCTTGTTCACATCACTCCTAAGTTCAACTAAAATGATCATTTGGCAGGTTTTTTAAATTCGTCAAGGTTGCTGCAAATATTCCTGTTTTAGGAAATCAAACCACAGTTGTTTTTTCTCCTTTGAAGTCCTGTTGGCTCTTTGGCACTGGATACTGTCTTGTTAAATGATTTTAAGACCCCCTCAGTGCAGAGTTTTCATTCTAATCATCCCTATATTTATTGAGCACCCACCATATTCAAGTACTGTTCTTGATGCCGGCATGCACTGAGGAGGCAGGAGTTCCTTGCCCTCATAGAACTTATTCTCTCTGCTAGGAAAGTCAGAAAATTGAACAAGCAACTATAATATGGTATGCTAAATACAATGATACAGAAGAGGATTGTGGGAGCACATAGAAGTGTCCTGTGCTGGTTTATGGTTTTCCAGACTTCCTGTAAGAAGTGGCATTTAATGAATATGACAAGTAGGAGTTAGCCTATTACCTTTTGATGACTTCTTACACATAATAACACAGTAAATATTTGTTGTAGGAATACACAGAGTGGGTAACTTTGTAGTTATACCAGCACTAGGTCTGTGTAAGGATATGTCATACTTTTCTTGAGGAAAGGAAACTCCTCCATTAGATCTCTCCATCTCCTCATCTTCATTCTCTGGATTGCTGGGCCAAGATGTCCAGCAGCACACAGGGGACCCCTTCACCTCACAGCACCTCTGGAGCACAGAAGTGGTCTGAGCTCTACAAGCCCAGATTCAAAATGGAACTGAAGGAGAGAAATAGTGTGAAAGAGCAAACATGAGCTCTGATTGGCTAGAGAGGGGAATCTGAAATCTGAGTTTGGAGTAAATTTATGACTTAAATCTTCTCTGCTGAGTTAGCTTCTTCTGCACTTTGGCCCCCTCCTGTCCTTGTACATACCCCCTCCTGGTTCTATCAGAGATGGATGATGCATTTTCAAAGAGGCTACCACCTTAAGCCATTCTGTTTCTCTTTGCACTGGAGATTTTTTCGGTTTGGAGTTTTGCTATGCAAGCTTGGCCTTGCTATCTACACTATCAGCCTTGCATTGATGTAGTTGTGGGCACACCCTAGGGCCCTGAAAGTTCAGAGTGCAAGTGAGGCCAGAGGTTGTGTGGTATAAAGGAAAGAACTCAGGCTGAGGTCAGAAGACCTGGATTCCAGTCTGGGCTCTTGCTGCAGAGCTGTGAAATCTTGAATCTGTTCCTTTACCTTTCTCAGCCTCAGATTTTTCACCTGTAAAATAGGGAGGGAATCATATTTGGTGATCCATGAGACCAGTCTAGTTCTAGTGTCCTAAACATTTGCAGTTCATATAACATCCCTGGTGATGCCAGACCTCTCTTTGGCATGAGGGGTGACCTCACAAGGCCATCAGCACTAGGTCTGCTCTGTGCTTATCTCTGTAGAACTTCCAGGGAGGAAGATGGATGGTGATCAGGCAGTGGTTGGAGCAGGCTAGCTCAGTGCCCTGACAAATTAGTTCTTAATATTGTTAGTTGAATAAATGACTAAGTAAAATGGGACAGGAAGAGCCTGGGACCTGCAGGATAAGGTAACTATGGTGAGTGGAATCTTTATTCCCATTCTTCTTCTAGTTACTTTCTTTAAATTTTTTGTTTTTAGTGTGAAAAATTTTAAATCTCTGGACTAGCACTATAATGCCACCCATACATATATGATCTAGATTTAATAATAATAATAATAATAATAATAATAATAATTTTCTGCCATTTTTTACTTTACCTGCTGTGTTTGTTGAAGTATTTTAAAGTAAAATACAGATGTCATGGCATTTTGCCCAAAATGCTTTAGAAGTGACCCTCAAAAACTAACGACGTACTCTATGTTGGCTAACTGAACATTATATAAAAAAAGTGACTCTACTACTGGATATTTACCCCAAAGATACAGATGTAGTGAAAAGAAGGGCCATATGTACCCCAGTGTTCATTGCAGCAATGGACACAATTGCCAAACTGTGGAAAGAGTCAAGGTGCCCTTCAACAGATGAATGGATAAAAAAGATATGGTCCATACATACAATGGAATATTACACCTCCATCAGAAAGGATGAATACCCAACTTTTATAATTGCAAGATGGACTGGACTGGAGGAGATTATGCTGAGTGAAATACACCAAGCAGAGAAAGTCAAGTATCATATGGTTTCACTTACTTGTGGAGCATAAAGGGTAATATGGAGGACAGTAGGAGAAGAAAAGGAAATGGGAAGTAGGGTAATTTGGGGAGGGAGATGAAACATGAGAGACTTTGGACTCAGAAACAAACTGAGGGTCTTGGAGGGAGGGGGTAGGGGATGGGTGAGCCTGGTGGTGGGTGCTGAGGGCACGTATTGCATGGAGCACTGGGTGTGGGGCATAAACAGTGAATTTTGGAATACTGAAAAAATAAAATAAATTTAAAAAGTGACTAAAAAATAAGGACATTGTCATACTTAAATATACTTTCATTATTATGCTTAACAAAATTAATCAATTTCTCTATTTGTCCCCCAAATAATTTTGATTTGTTCAGACCAGAATTTAGGCAAAGTGCATATACTACATGTGGATTTATGTTTCTTGAGCTTCTTTTGATATAGAATCTCTCATATCATCTTTATTTTTCATAAACTAAAAAGATTGTATTGATTGCCCTGTGGAACATTTCACTTTCTGGATTTATTTTATTGTTTTCTCATGATGTCACTTATCACTCTGATCCTGGTGTTTTCTACAACGTGAAAACTACATTTAAATGTTTAATAGATTAAGGCTGAGGTTTGTTTGTTTGTTTTAAAGAGTGAATGCATGTGCAAGACTGAATGAGGCAGGGAGGGGCAGAAGGAGAGGGAGAGAGAGGATCCAGGCAGGCTGCAGGCCCAGTGTGGAGCCCAGTACGGGGCTCGATCTCACAACCCTGAGATCATGACTTGGGCCAAAATCAAGAGTTGGACTCTTAACCAACAGAGCCACCCAGGCATCCCAAAGCTAAGAATTCCTCCTGGATGGTGTTGTGTATATCATGTTGCTTCACATCAGGACATTCTTAATGTCTGGTTTTCTCACTATCGGTACTGTTAAGATTGATTCCAGTGTTTGGCTAGTAACTGTCGTGGTTATGTTTTCCCCTTGTAACCTGTAAGTAACAGTGATTCTTTAGCCCTATATGAAAATCCATTTATTTTTTTTAAATGATTTTATTTATTTATTTGACATAGAGAGACACAGTGAGAAAGGGAGAAGCAGGTTTCCTGTTGAGCAGGGAGCCCGTTGCAGGGCTCCATCCCAGGACACTGGGATCATGACCTGAGCCAAAGGCAGATGCTTAATGACAGAGCCACCCAGGCACCCCATGAATATCTATTTCTTTTCCCATCAACCTCTCACTTAGTGGTGTTGGCATCCTTGTCCAAATCAATTATGTAATAGGAACTGTAATATGGCAATGTTTCTTAAATGTCATTCCTTGTACATTTATTAGCTGGTATTCTTCAGTTAAAAAAAAGAACTTTCCTTTATAAACCATGCTGTTTGGGGACAAATGAGTTTTATTTGTTTTAATTTCTTAATAACACTAAGGAGTTGTGGATTTTTATATACATCCTGTTCCAATAGAGTGCCATTATTCTTTTTCATGCTCCTACTCTCTCATCTTCGGCAGTGGGAGCTTCTTCAAGTTGGTTTCTGAGATCTTTTGGCATCATCCCAGTCTGTGTTAGCTTCTGTGCTTTCAGGCACCATAAGATGTTTCAGGCTCACCTTGTATATTCCTTGCCCCAGACCTAGAACTCTTTATGTCTCCCAGGTTCCCTGGTTCCTATTTATGGGGAATGGTATTGAGGGATCTTCCTTTTCTCTTGATTGGTGTAGCTGCTTTTGGGTTTTGGAAGCATCTATGAGCATATCAGTTATTTCTGAGTCTCTTTTATACTTTCAATTACTCTAAATTAGCTTATCAGAGAAAATGGCTCTTCCTAAGGTGTGTGTGTGTGTGTGTGTGTGTGTGTGTGTGTGTGTGTGTGTGTGTGTATGAGAGAGTGTGTTTGTGAAGACTGGCATATTTATGAGTGTAGGTGAGATTAAAGGGGATATCAAAAAGGCTTATATCATTGATATCACCATATTGGTAGTTTCTGGTCCCAAAGAGCCTTTACTCTTCCCCCTATGACCTCTGATCTTTCTGAAATATCCCTGCATTCTTGCTGAAGGAGTGTTCCAGAAGGAAGGGCTGACTGGAGAGTGGCCTGGAGGATAGTTGGAGTGGGTGGTGGTTGGTGGGGGAGGGCAGGGTTCCATAGACTGAGGTTCAGGGCCACAGAGGATTCTGTCACCTGGAAGGTGACACATAGGATCAGATTTTTTTTTTAAGTCTCTCCAAAGTCCTGTCAGCTTTAGACAACTCTTTAGGAAGACACAGCTGCCTAGATGTAAAAGATGAGAACTGAATGATAACACGCTGGCTGTGGGGTGTTTCCTGGGGGTAGCACACTTTTTTAAAGTTGGAATTAAGACCTAAGGTGAAGGCAGAAAATAGACCTTACTTGGGGCGCCTGGGTGGCTCAGTTGGTTAAGCGACTGCCTTCGGCTCAGGTCATGATCCCGGAGTCCCGGGATCGAGCCCCGCATCAGGCTCCCTGCTCAGCAGGAAGTCTGCTTCTCCCTCTCTCACTCCCCCTGCTTGTGTTCCCTCTCTAGCTGTGTTTCTCTCTGTCAAATAAATAAAATCTTTAAAAAAAAAAAAAAGAAAATAGACCTTACAGTAAAGGTGACTAGAATGTGGACCTGGAGTCTCTTAACTTTCCACCTGTGTTTCTTCTGGGTGGAGAATACAGTGACAAGTTAGTATCATAATGAAAATAATAATGGTAAAGGCAAAAGCAACATAATCATGACTAGCTCATTATTTTCATTTGAAAAAGTTTTCAAAGATTTTATTTATTTGTTTGAGACAGAGAGAGTGAGGGAGAAAGACAGACAGAGAGCAAACACAAGCAGAGGGAACGACAGGCAGGGAGAAGCAGGTCCCGCACTGAGCAAGGAGCTCAATCCCAGAACTCTGGGGCTTGATCCCAGGACTCTGGGATGATGACCTGAGCCAAAGGCAGCCACTTAACTGACTGAGGCACCCAGGTGCCCTTAACTTATTATTTTCAGATGAGGTGAAGTTAGTTAACTGAGCCAAGGTCACACAGCACAGCAAGCAAATTGAGAAGATGAGATTTAAACGCTGGGGTGTAGGCAACTTTGTGAGTGAAGCCTTTCTCTGGTCACCAGACTCATGGAAATATAGCTGGGTTGTATTCCCAGATAGGACTATGTTTCATACTGACTGCTGTGAACACTTGTGCTCTTTGCTCCCTAAGGCAAAGGCAGGTGCACTGTAGGCACTGAGTTCTAAAACTGAATTAGGGAGTAATGGGTCTGGGCATCTCTCACTCTTTGAGATGTTATTTGGGGCAGCTGCCCTGTTCCCATGCCCAGAGAACCTCCAAGTTCCCTCTGACTCGATGTGTTTCAATGCCCAGCCAAATTCTCTGGAGGTTCTGCTCCTGGCTTGGGTTACCTAGCTGGAAAATGCCAGGTCGTGTCATGGATAAGAATAGAAATCCACGGATGAAGCAAATGCTTCCCAATTGGACTCTGGCAGGCCTCACCGGCACAGAGCCACCTTGTGTTGGCCACTGCTTCCTCACTGGTGGGATATATGGAGGTGATGCAGCCATGGTTTCTGGCAAAACCGCAGCTTCTGTTAATACACACACATTCATTCTCTCTCTCCCTCTCTCTTTCTCTCACACTCACCCATTCTCATCCTCAACTGTTAGTATTATGATCAATCAGGTAATTGTGGATTCATACCAGAGTAACAAAGAGGTAAGGACCCTCTAAATGTCAACTTTAATATGTGGCCTGACACAGGCAAGGGGGCAAATTATGGGGCAAAGACATTTTCCACTTCAGGGAGGAGCCTAATTTAGGCTTCCAACAAATTATACACTCCCAATTCTCCTTTGCTGATGTAACAGTCCTTTCTTCTTCCTACATCTGTGACCAGAACACTAAAGACACCCATGATACCCAGTCACAAAGTACTTTCCTTCCATGAGTGTTTATCTGCTCTATGATACTCTGAGACTCTGTGTGCGAGTCTGTGTGTGTTGTGTTGTGTGTGTGTGTGTATGTGTGTGTGTGTGTGTGTGTGTGTGTGTGTGTGTGTGAGAAGAGAGGGAGAGGGTGGGAGATGGAGAGAGGTAAAAAGAGGGAAAGAGGGGGGAGAGAGATAGATAGATAGATAGATAGAGAGAGAGAGAGAGAGAGAGAGAGGCTGTTGTCCTGTTGTCCAGGAAGGTCAGGACTTGGCATGAATGCTGCCACTGTGTATGGTGGCGAATTTATGGACAGTTTCTGCTATTATCATTGGTTCATCCTTTGACCTCTTTCATCAGTACAGGAATTTTATTCTTTGGAATTAGCCCCTTGTTTAATCAGTATAGCTGCCCTCTCTAACCTTTTCTTGGCACTAAGGGTTAACCCTGGGCAACAACCTTTAGAGGAAGCCACAAAACTGTGATTCTTCCTGAAAGCCAAGTCTCAGTCCAGACGCCTGACACCTCAGACCCCACTTGGTTTTATGTGGCATGGTTGGAGGGATGGATATCCTGCGAGTTTAATGCCAGGGAGAAATAAGTCCTCAGATGTGCAGGATATAGCATGAGGGCATAAGCAAGGCCAAGACTCTCTGACCTTGATTCTGCACTCTCCTCACAGCGGGAGTGCATATCAGTCCACGTGGGTCAAGCGGGAGTTCAGATTGGCAATGCCTGCTGGGAGCTCTTCTGTCTGGAACATGGCATCCAGGCGGATGGCACCTTTGGTGTCCAGGCCAGCAAGGTCAACGACGATGACTCCTTCACCACCTTCTTCAGTGAGACTGGCAATGGGAAGCATGTGCCTCGGGCTGTCATGGTAGATCTGGAGCCTACTGTAGTAGGTGAGTATGGGCTAGGATCCCTCCCACAGAAAACAACATGAAGCAGAGAGCCGAGCCTTTGGTCCATGATAACTACGAAAGAAGAATCTCTAATTGAAGGTGGGGGTGGCTCAGCTAGAATATCCCCCCCCCCCTTACTTATGTTAGTTTCTTAAAATATCCACAGTCTGGTGGAGTTTCACAATAGAAGTCACAGATCTCTGCCCCCCCCCCCCCATTATAGCTGTAACCTATGCGGAACAAAATACCTGTACTTAAACCAAGCTTAAACCTGTTGAGAAAGATCCAAATTGAGAGATTCTTGACTATATGCTAAGAGTAGAAAATAAAAATAATTTTAGGAATCATGAGAGGTTTAAAAATAGTCAATTTCCCAAAGTATAGGTTTCTGATTCTATAATAATTGCAATATTTTCTCATGGGTCTGGTATAACCTTGAAGTATCTTACACAAAATGGAATAATAGCAGACACATCCTCTTAAAGCCAGAGGTTGGGGCACCTGGGTGGCTCAGTTGGTTAAGCAACTGCCTTCGGCTCAGGTCATGATCCCGGAGACCCGGGATCGAGTCCCACATCAGGCTCCCTGCTCGGCGGGAAGCCTGCTTCTCCCTCTCATTCCCCCTGCTTGTGTCCCCTCTCTGGCTGTGTTTCTCTCTGTCAAATAAATAAAATCTTTAAAAAAAAAGCCAGAGGTTACTGCAGTTCTAGAATGACCCTCTTCTGGATCCTAGAAAACAGGAATTCTAACTTGTGTTGGAACAGGGTTCTTGTGCCTCACCTTTCCCTTGAGTCTCCCCTCCACTCCAACATCACTTCCCTTGGGTCTGACTTTTGGGTCAATCCCCAGCTCAACATGAGGATTTTCTAAGCTTCAAGGGTGGTTTGCCAAGCAAGGAATGGGTAAGTTTTACAGAGATATCTGGGCTAATGTCTGTAATGCCTAAACACCAATTTCTAGGGGCAACAGACTACAGGTACACAGCCCTTGGATACTTTGTACAAATACAAGATGTGCAAATTACTCTCCCAGGCACTATGCAAATGACTGATTTCCCTGGGTAGGAGATAGAGGAACTCTGAAGAAAAGAGGGCATGTAGCTGGGACTTGATACATCTTGGTCTGCCATTTATATACTTTGTGTGGACCCTTGGAGGTGAGCTGAATAGCCACCCTCTCTAGGGTTCCTGCTCTTCTAGAACCTGGAGCATAGCTCTGCTTCAAGACACTCTAAAATATGTCTAGTGCCTGACATATATTAGTTTAGGGGTGGGACAATTCCTGGGAGAGCAGATCACCTGGAATCTTTCTCTGTATGCCTAGAACATTTTAGTGCAAATGAAATTGGGTTAAAGTTTTGGGTAACCTTACACCATGAAAGAAAAAATGAAAAGGAAGACTTGAGGGGACAAAGTGGAAAGAAGAAGGGGTAATCAGTTGTGTTTGGTGAACTTTGTGAACCTAATGCTTCTAGAAGTTCCTGCCAGCAGAGCAGGAAAGCTTCTCCTTGCCTATTTGAGTCACAGCCTTCCGGTTCTATTAGTGCCTATGTTACCCTGGAATTCTCTTAACCTTTTGCAGATTTATTATAGGGTTGTCTGGTTTTACCTCACTGGGGTTTTACAGGTAGAGGGAATGGAGACCCCCAAAAGTATTGTATGATATTTTATGAGGGATGCATCTCCTCTATAAACAAGGTGGTAAGACTTGACGGTTTCTGTCTCTTGGTAGATGAAGTTAGGGCAGGAACCTACCGTCATCTCTTCCATCCAGAGCAGTTGATCACAGGGAAGGAGGATGCAGCTAACAACTATGCCCGGGGCCACTACACAGTGGGCAAGGAGAGCATCGACCTGGTGCTGGACCGCATACGGAAGCTGGTAAGTATGAATAAGGGTAGGGAATTGATGAGTCAGGCTGACTCAGAATTAGTGGAGGCACTTGACCCCTGACTACAGAATAAGTTCCTAAGATTTGGGAATTTTTGCTAATGTTCTGTAAGAAGCATTCACAGGGATGATGCCCATTCCTCCACCTGGACATCATGAACTACCCTACAGGTCAATGCCCTACTGATTCTTATTGATACTGTATGGTATTATCTATAGGGGAAATTCCAGGTATAAGGAAGGCTAGCTCTTTGCTTGCTAGAAGCATAGGTTAACACAGAATTTAACATGGAAGAGGAAGAGATTGTTGATATATTTGAGCACTTACAAATGCCATTACAAATGTCAATTAGATACATTCTTTCACTTAATTCCCCTAATAATGATCTAGAGAAAGTCATTTCCCCATACTTTATAGACAAAGAAAAATGGGCCAGGTGGCTCAATAATTTAGCCTGGGTCACACAACTAGAAAGTGGCAGAGTTAGGATTTGAATCAGGTTGTTTTGGCTATAAAACACTGAGTTCTGGGTGGGCCACTTTATCTCTTTGAGCTTTCATTTTCTTCTCTTTACAATGATAATAGTTGGACTTGATCAGGAGTTCTAGGGAGCTAAGGATGCCAAATTTTTGTATATGTTCACTTTTTCTGTTTAGTGGAGGGCTTACAGGGGTTATCTGTCTCAAAATTGCCCCAAAAGTTCAGAACCAGTATCATAGATCATACCCAATGGGAAAATTTGTGACTGAATTCTCTTAGTTCTCACAAGAGCTCCCATTGAGTACTTACTATGTATCAAGTCTGTGCTCAGCATATCATGCTATCTCATTCAATAATCACAATAACCTTGTGAGATGAATATTTTTTTAATTGCCCTACTTTAGTCAGGAAGAAACATCTGGAGAGGTTCCATAACTTGCTCAAGTTTTTATAACTGGGAAATGACAAAATTGATATTAAAACTCTCTGGCTCCATTTATATTTCTAAAATTGGTACCCTGAGCCACCTTTTAAGGCTGGGCTGAGATGTAGAGTCAGCAGCTCCCAGAAAAACCAATGATAAGGGCAGGGAAAATGGCCAAGGAGTTGGGGTTCTCAAAGTGTAAAGTTATTAACCATTGTGATTCTGAAACTCTTATTCCTGGTTCAACCACGCCACTGGGCTGGACCCTTCCACGTGCCTAGTGGCATGTGCAGTTTGCCACCCTATATATATTAGCTAGACTTCTCAGGATCAACACAACCCCTTTTATCTCACTTCTTCAAGGTTGTTTCAATTTTACTGACATAAAAATGTTAAGCAATAGAGTGGGGGCAGATAGAGAGGATGGCCTACCTTTGTTCACATGAGAGTATTCTCATAAACTTGTCTTCATGGTTTCTTCTCATGCTCTTCTCTCCCCAGACAGATGCCTGCTCTGGCTTGCAGGGCTTTCTGATCTTCCACAGTTTTGGTGGGGGCACTGGCTCTGGCTTCACTTCTCTGTTGATGGAACGGCTCTCCCTAGATTATGGCAAGAAGTCCAAGCTAGAGTTTGCTATCTACCCAGCCCCTCAGGTCTCCACTGCAGTGGTGGAGCCCTACAACTCCATTCTGACCACCCACACCACACTGGAACATTCAGATTGTGCTTTTATGGTGGATAATGAAGCCATTTATGACATCTGCCGCAGGAACCTAGACATCGAGCGCCCCACCTATACCAACCTCAACCGCCTCATCAGCCAAATTGTGTCCTCCATCACTGCCTCTCTCCGCTTTGATGGGGCCCTTAATGTGGACCTCACTGAGTTCCAGACCAACCTGGTGCCCTACCCCCGCATCCACTTTCCACTGGTCACTTATGCACCCATTATATCTGCTGAGAAAGCCTATCATGAACAACTCTCTGTGGCTGAGATAACCAGCTCCTGCTTTGAGCCCAACAGCCAGATGGTGAAGTGTGACCCAAGACATGGGAAATACATGGCCTGCTGCATGCTCTATCGGGGGGACGTGGTACCTAAGGATGTGAATGTTGCTATTGCTGCCATCAAGACCAAGAGGACTATTCAGTTTGTAGATTGGTGTCCCACAGGCTTTAAGGTGAGAGCTGATCCTTAAGGGGAAGATAGACAATTAGAGAAGCAGAAGGAGATTACCAGGAGGGGGGAGGAAGATGTGTAAATTACAGGGTCTTAGACATACAATTCATGGGAGCTTCAGTCTTCATGGGATGATATGGGAAGAGGGCTTAAGACAAATAAAACTATAATTTCATTAGTTCATTAATTTTAGGTAAGAAGAAACTTTATTTGAAAAGATTACTGAAAGGGGGAGGAGGACAATTACAATACTCAGAGGGGCAATACCACAGAAGGGAGAAGGCTCCTATTGCTCCTACCCTGACACTTACAAGCATCTCAGGGGTCAGGAGGAAAAGGGCTTTTCTCTAATAACAAGAAACGAGCAGGCTAGAAAGAACCCATACAGGCAAGTGGGACGAACAGGATGAAAGAGTAGAGGTAGATGTAATCTGACAATAGATCAGAGAATGGAGTTAACCAAGTTATTCAAGTTACCCTAGAGATATAATTTCCTCCTTTAACGAAAGATGTGTTCTTCTCCCAATTTATTTCGAGAAATTAAATATTCATCCTGTAAGTCCTATTAACTTTGAGTGAGGATAAGAAATTTTATGGTTACTATAGGATTGTGAGTCACTTATTTTGTGAAGCCCTGACATTTTCCATTAACCAGGAATAAGCAGAAGCTGAGGAAATCTGTTGTAGATCAAGTGTCTTCAATTTGGAAAATGCCAGACTCTGAGGGTTAGTGGGTAGATGCAATAGCCCGGGAAAACCCATGGGTCTCAGGACTAGTGAATGTTGAATGTTAGAAGTCACTACTTTGAGTTGCACTGGCAAGGTATGCAGCTGGCTCTGCACATATGAACTGCTTGACCACTTTATCCTGTGCTCCCATGGTCTTTAATCAGATTCCACTATCAAAATAATTACCATCATTTACATTAATTAGTAACCCCCAGCCGTGCCTTTAATAGTTCAGAGGTTCACTCAGCACCAGGGGTGGTTATACCAGTTGCTAGATATACAGAGATGAGCATGTCTGTTTTTCCCTGATGGGCTTACAAAAACAAGGCATCATGTGCCAGTCCCTTGACTGACCTATTTGTGTATGAGGCTTTGCCAAGCTCATCTCCTTTTGTAGCATTTTTTCCTCACTGCTGTACTCCTAGCTATATACACAATCTTTCCCCCTTAGACTACGCCAGTTTTTATGGATCAATTTTGGTCATTCTTGTGAAAACTGTCAAGATCTTCCAAAATATGGAGTCCTTTTTAAAAATTTTTAAGTGGAAAAAAACAACAAAACAAGCTAGTAGGAAAATGAATAGGAAAAAAGAAAAAAATGAGATGTGAGAGTGGTGGGGAAGTTAACAAAAAGGAGATGCCCCTCATTTTCTCTTTTATTTTAAGCTGGAGTTTGGGGATTATGGCCAGAAAGATAGGTAGGGCTAAGAACTTCAGCTGCTTTTTGGAAAAGGTCATTTTGTTAAACTTCATCCTCTCACATCTTCCCCATGTGTGTTTGTCCTTGTTTGACTCACTTGAGAGGAGAGTTGGCTCCAGGCACACAGTTTTTTCTGGTCAGGGTCAGATCTAGCAAAATACGTGATACAGCAAAGTTTATATTTGTTGTCCTTCCCCTTCTCATTTTTGGTCCTTTGGCCCTGTCTCAGCATCACCTCTACCACCAAGATGCTACTTTTGTTTAAGAGGAGTGACAGATGATGTGTTAATGGGCTATCCTCCTTGCCTATATAGCCTGCTGCAACATGTCAAGAGGACATTTATTTTATTATTTATTATTTATTTATTTATTTTTATTGTTACTAAAATTTTTTTTTCCCCCAGTGTTCCAAGATTCATTCCCCATTCCCCACACCCAGTACTCCACGCTTTAGGTGTCCCCAGTACCCACCACCAGGCTCTCCCATCCCTCCACCCTCCTCCCTCCAAGTCCCTCAGTTTGTTTCTGTGTCCATGAATATCCAACTTTTGTAGCAACATGGACTGGACTGGAACAGATTATGCTGAGTGAAATAAGCCAAGAAGAGAAAGTCAAGTATCGCATGGTTTCACTTACTTGCGGTGCATGAGAGGTAAACTGGAGGACAGTGGGAGAAGGAAAGTAAATGGGAACTAGGGTAATCTAGGGAGGGAAACGAAACAACAGAGGACATTTATTTTAAAGTCATGATATTAAGAGGCTGACAATTAAGGCCTGATGACCTGGCTAGGAGAGGTATTTTTTTTGGATAGTACTTTGCTTCTCAGTGTCCCATAAATATTCTCACAATTTGTTACCTTAGACTTCTTCCAGTTTTCTACAGTTTCTGGGATTAACTTTGGTTTGGGATATGTGTATAAGGAGGAGGGAGACTTTTCAAATAGTGCCCCCAACATGAGATTGGGCTAGGGTTAGCTTATAGGACCCTGCCATGCTATTAGATCTCGGGAGGTTGGCTTGTCCAGGCAAGAGTTTTAATTTACTTTCTTTGATGGAAGTCTTTGATTTTCTTCTAAGAAGCCTTACTCCCCTGAGACGTGGGATCAGGTTAAAACTAACACTATCTGCAGGACCTTTTGGGTTTTTTAATTTATTGCTCTGGATTATCTCCATGATATATTTTTTAAATTTAAATTCAATTAGCCCAGGTATAGTACATCATTAGTTTTTGATATAATGTTCAATGATTCATTAGTTGAATATAACACCCAGTAATCATCATATCACATGCCCTCTTTAATTCCCATCACCCAGTTACCCCATCTCATATCCACTTCCCTGATTTTTTAAACAGCTCTTTGCCCTTGGTAGAGAAGTTTCTCTAAATTTGTTGACAGTATAACTAAGAGAAACTTTAGATGACCATATGGAAAAGAGTAACTTCAATCCTAGAAATTAATTTGCCTCTGAAGGGGATCTATTTCTCTTTTCAAGATAAACATGTATTGTACACTCCCCATTAATAATAATCTCATTCACTACCCTCATTTGTCTACTTGGATCTCCCCCACTAACATTTCTACCTATTACCAGCCCCATACTCCTCCTTTTTTTTTTTAAGATTTTATCTATTTATTTGCTAGGGGAGGGGGTAGAGAGAGTGTGAGCACACAAGCAGCAGAGCAGCAGGCAGAAGGAGAAGCAGACTCCCCGCCAAGCAAGGATCCTGATGCGGGACTTGATTCCAGGACCGTGGTGTCATGACCTGATCCAAAAGCAGACGCTTAATTGGCTGAAGCACCCAGGGCTTCCCTGTTCTCTTCCTTTTCTTTTGCAGTTTTTATTTTTTCTTCCAAGTTTTAATTTAAATTCCAGCTAGTCTTTTGCAGTCTTTAGATTTTATAGCCCTTTTCTTGAATTTGCCTGCACTCAGTTCTACTCACTTTAACTTCTCTTCAACACTCAGCTCTTTCTACCTGTCTGTTTCTCCACCCCTTGGGTTCCTTCTTTTCATATCCAGGCCTGCTCCCATTCCCAATCCATGGCTGTGTCTTACTACCACACCATGTTATCAGTACAACCCCATCTTGAGTTATCCTTTGACTGCTCTGCATTTTATGTGATTGCTCCTCTTCTTTCTCTATTCCTCAGGTGGGCATCAACTATCAGCCACCCACTGTGGTGCCAGGAGGGGACCTGGCCAAAGTCCAGCGGGCTGTTTGCATGTTGAGCAACACTACTGCAATTGCGGAGGCCTGGGCCCGCCTGGACCACAAGTTTGACCTCATGTATGCCAAGCGGGCCTTTGTGCATTGGTACGTTGGAGAGGGAATGGAAGAAGGAGAATTTTCTGAGGCCAGGGAAGACCTGGCTGCTCTGGAGAAGGATTATGAAGAAGTGGGGACTGATTCATTTGAAGAAGAAAATGAAGGGGAGGAGTTTTAAATATAACACTTCCCCTTGGCTGTGTCTCTTTATTTATGCTTCTCCACTCAAAGCACATTTAACTATTCCAAGAGTAACAGACTGCATTCCTAAGCCCAGCCTAATTTCTGTCTTCCATTGGAAGAGGGGTCTGACACCAAGGCCTGGGGGTGACTGGGCCAGAAATGGATACTGAGCTGTTCAGACCCTCCCTTGGGTAAAAGCATCTTTGTGTCACTAAAAAAAAATGAGACTCACTGACACTAGGCTAGGGTGAAGCCAAGTTTCATATTGTGAAGAGGCCTAATCAGGATTTTAAATTCTAGGTTAGTCTGGACCCACCCCAAAATGCAGCCTACTGGCTGTGGAAAGATCTGGGCATTGGGAAGATTCCAGGAAGGGAGGGACACTGTTAGAGAGTGAGAAGACAGACACATTTCCTGCCCTTGTGAAAACACAAATAAATGAGATAATTCAGGTAGTGTTAACTGATATGGAAAAGAAAAAAAAAAAAACATGGTGAGGTGTCTGAGGGAGTGCTCCTTTCGACTGGGTAGTCAAAAAAGGCCTCATGCAGACCTGAGCAACAGGAGAGAGTATGATTTGAAATGCTGGAGTTAGAGAATACTGGACATAGAGTAAAACACAGATGTGGGAATAAGCTATGTCTGAAGAACATAAAGGAGGTCAATGTGCCTAGACGGGGTGTGAGATGGAGATGAGATCCAAGAACCACGCTGGGACCAGAGCATAATTAGCCTATAGACCATGGTAAGGAGTTTAGATTTTTCTCCAAGTGAAACAAATATTTGGAAGGTTTTAAGCAGGATATGCTATACTTTATATATGTACATACCTTATCTCTAATCCAAAAGTCTCAAATGGTTATTCTGCTTATTTAATAGATGAAGAAACTGGGGTTTACAGAGTTGATATATTACACATAGTAAGAGAGCTCAGAGAGCAGAGACTACCAATTCTATTCTCTTGTCTACCCTACACTGTTTTTATGCCTTGGTTTCAACTGCTGCTTCATAGGATGATGGATAGAGGAGAAACAAAAGTCTATAATATTTACAGAAGAGAGGATAAGTTAATGCATCTCTTCCCTGAAGTTGGCAACTCTGGTAGGATTGTAGGAAAATAAAAAAGCAGTTCTTATGAAACTACTATTGGTAAGATACCCAGGGTTGGGACCAGAGTAGATCCCTATGTATTAAATGTTGATTTTCTCTAATTTTTATTGTATATTCCTTGGATGCCCTGAGAAAAAAAGAATTAAATGTTCCAAGAGAAGGAAGGTTAGGTAAGAAGTAATGCTAATCACTTCTAGAGGATTGCTTTCAGAGAGCATACTTTCTTGCTCTTCTATAAAGGAGATCATGGTGACAAAATAAAAGGAAGTCCAGATCTCCTGTCCATTCTGACCTCCCTTACCTGAGGATCATTCCTGCACCAAGTCCCATAGGTAACTGCACAGACAAATTTATTAGAGAATTGTATTTAGAGAGTTAGAGTCAGGAACTCAGGAAGGGGCATATTCCCTCTTTTTTTTTTTTTTTTTTTT
>PITA01013637.1:0-35494 GCA_004023965.1 Spilogale gracilis | reverse complement strand
CTACCTATGGATTTCCTATAAGCCTCAAAGGACTTGATAACTATGGCTATATAACTATGACCTAATTAGGGAGAAAATAGCACACCTTCAAGGTCAGGGTTTAGAGCTGTGGCAAATCACTTACAGTGTGTTCCTTTCCTTTAGAGTTATGTGAATTAGTTTCAATTAATAGGAATGGCAAAGTCATGTTTAAGAGGTTTGGATAAAGGGGGATGGGGCTGCAGGAAAGTTTGAGGGATGTAAAAGCTTTGGATGTATTTTCCCCAGTTTCTCTTCTATTTTTCTTCATTTGGGTAAGTCTTTGTCCAGTCATAGGGTTGGGTAACTCCAGCCCTGCTCAGCTTTTATGGCTGTGGTCTCGAAGTAGGATTATTGAATTTTAGAGTTGGAGTTAGACGTCCCTACAAAGAGGGTAAATAGGAGAGTGGGTAAGATTCTGTACCATTCCCTGAGATAGGCACCATCATAATTCTTTCCCTAGCAAGGGATTAGGAAGAGGCTTCTTAAGACTGTAAAGCAAGTTTGGCAGATGCTAGATAAAAGAATTGTGCAACAGCCTTTTGTAGGTTGTCTGTTTAGTGCACTGAGTCTGGAAGTCTGGATTATCCAGGCTCTTGAATCCTAACACCAGTTCTTAGGGATTCCCAAGTCATTCTCATTTACCAAAAAAAAAAAAAAAAGTCATTTTTACTTTTTAAATACTTTATCTCAGGAATTAGGAGTCCAAAGTTAATATAAAGTTTAGTTAGTTATTAGTGAAATTCTCTTTAGTTTTCTGCCCCAACTTCTCAATGAATTTCTTGGTTCTTTCTAGTTTGGCAGCATGGATATTCATATGCATTCCTCATTCCTGGGTCTTGAATTCTTAAGAGGGACAGACCTCCAGTCTTTTGACAGCAATCAGCTTAAGTTCCAAAATGAACCTACTAAGGTTCATTTTCTCCAAACTGCTGATTCAGTCAGCAGTTTGATCAGCATTTAATTTTTCCCTAACACAAATTGCCACCAGCCCCACTACTCTGAGTTGTTAAGGGCCACTGAGTCAATCCCAGTGGACTCACCTTTCCTATTACAATGCAAACTACTAAGAGATTGAAAACTTTCCTTTCATGTTGAATCTAAACTGTCTGCATTAAAAAAACTATTTATTTATTATTTATTTAGTTATAGGTCTTGACCTAAAATGCTGAACATTTTAGGGATGATGAAAGTGAGAGAGTGAGTGGGGCAGTAAGAATGGATATCAATACTGATAATAATTAAATTTTGTAGTGCTTAGGTTACCCTTCCTTGTCTTATGTAACATAATCCCCAAGAGTAAAGGTGAGATTTACCCACATCTTTTTATGAATGTGCAGAATGTAACCCCTTACGTGACTTTTTATATATTGTATTTTGGATTTAGAAACTAAAGTCTAATTTCCTGAATATGTCTTGCCAGCTCTTTATGGCTTGCCAGGTTTCTGTGGATAGGTCTAATGTTATTCTGATGGTCCTCCCTCTCAACGTAAGGGATTACTTCCCCCTAGCTGCCCTTCAGACATATTCTTTGAATTTATGATTCATGAATTTCACAATTATGTACCTGGAGGTTTTTCTAGCCTCATTGATCTTGGGGGGTGTCCTCTCTGCTGCTAGGATATGAACACTTGTTTCATTCCCTAGATTAGGGAAATTTTCATTCATGATTTGTTCAACTGTATCTTCTAGGCTTTTCTCTTTCAACTCCCTCAGAGATTGCAGTAATTCTGATATTGGAGTGTTTCATGGCATCATTTATTTCCCTAATTCTATTTTCATGGGATTTTAGCTGTTTGTTCCAAGACTTCTCTTGCTCCTTCTTCTCAATCCATCTGTCTTCTAAACCACTAATGTCCTCTTCAGCTTCACCCACCCTAGCTGTTAGCATATTTAAATTAGATTGCATCTCATTAATAGCCTTTTTAACCTCTGCCAGTTTGGCTTTCAGTTCTGCCCTTACAGCTTCTATCTTGCCACTAATGTTCTTTTCCAACTTAGCCATTGCTTGGATAATTGCTACCCTGAATTCCATTTCTGTCATACTGTAAGGCTATCTGTTTGGCTCATAATCACTGAGAGAGAACACAGACTTAAAAAATTTTTTTTTATTATATTATTTTATTTTTTCAGTGTTCCAAGATCCATTGTTTATGCCCCACACCCAGTGCTCCATGCAATATATGCCCTCAACACCCACCACCAGGTTCACCCAAACCCCCACCCCAAGACCCTGAGTTTGTTTCTGAGTCCAAAGTCTCTCATGCTTCATCTCCCTCCCTGAATTACCCCACTTCCCATTTCCTTTCCTTCTCCCATTGTCCTCTACATCACTCCTCATGCTCCACAAGTAAGTGAAACCATATGATACTTGACTTTCTCTGCTTGGCTTATTTCACTCAGCATAATCTCTTCCAATCCAGTCCATGTTGCTACAAAGTTGGATATTAATCCTTTCTGATGGAGGTGTAGTATTCCACTGTATATATGGACCACATCTTCTTTATCCATTCATCTGTTGAATGGCAATTGTGACCATTGCTGCAATGAACACTGAGGTACATATGGCCCTTCTTTTCACTACATCTGTACCTTTGGGGTAAATACTCAGTAGTGCAATTCCTGGGTCATATGGTAACTCTGTTTTTAATTTTTAAAGGAATCTCCACACTGTTTTCCAAAGCGGCTATACCAACTTGCATTCCCACCCACAGTGTAAGAGGGTTCCCCTTTCTCCGCAGCCTCTCCAACACTTGTTTCCTGTCCTATTAATTTTGGCCATTCTGACTGGTGTAAGGTGGTATCTCAATGTGGTTTTGATTTGAATTTCCCTGATAGCTAGTGATGACAAACAAACATTTTTTTGCATCTTTCTGTTAGCCATTTGTATGTCTTCTATGGAAAAATGCCCCTTCATGTCTCCTGCCCATTTTTTGATGTGATCATCTTTATTTTGGTTGTTGAGTTTGAGTAGTTCTTTATAGATCTTGGATATCAGCCCTTTGTCTGTAGTGTCATTTGCAAGTATCCTCCCTCATTCCGTGGGTTGTCTCTTTGTTTTGTTGACTGTTTCCTTTGTTGTGCAGAAGTTTTTATTTTGATGAAGTCCCAAAAGTTCATTTTTGCTTTTGTTTTCTTTGCCTTTGGAGATGTATCTTGAAAGAAGTTGCTGTGGCTGATGTCAAAGAGGTTACTGCCTATGTTCTCCTCTAGGATTTTGATGGATTCCTGCCTCACATTGAGGTCTTTCATCCATTTCAAGTTTATCTTTGTGTGTGGCATAAGAGAATGGTTGAGTTTCATTCTTCTATATGTAGCTGTCCAATTTTCCCAGCACCATTTATTGAAGAGACTGTCTTTTTTTCCACTGGATATTTTTTCCTGCTTTGTTGAAGATGATTTGACTATAGACTTGTGGGTCCATATCTGGACTCTCTACTCTGTTCCATTGGTCTATTTGTCTGTTTTTGTGCCAGTACCATGCTGTCTTGGAGATTACAGCTTTGTAATAAAGCCTGAAATCAGGTAACGTGATGCCTTCAGCTTTGTTTTTCTATTTCAAACATTTCCTTAGCAATAAGAACATAGACTCTAAAAAAAAAAGATTTATTTGTTTACTTAGAGTGAGCATAAGTGCGAGGAGCATAGGGAGAGGGAGAATCTCCAGCAGACTCTATGATGAGCTCAGAGCCCGATGTGGGGCTCGATCTCACAATCCTGAAATCACAACCTGAGCTAAAACCAAGAGGCAGATGCTAAACTGACTGCCCCACCCAGGCACCCCTAGAACATAGAATTTCTAAGCAGGTTCCATTATTTTGCAGTGGGAGAGGTGGAATAAAAACACAAAATGGTCTTCCTTATAAATGCTAGTACAAAAATCATTAGTAAATTATTATCAAACAGAATTAGTGGGATTTATTCCAGAAATCAACCATAGTTTAATACTGGGAATTCCGGGGTGCCTGGGTGGCTCAGTTGGTTAAGCGACTGCCTTCGGCTCAGGTCAAGATCCCGGAGACCTGGGATCGAGCCCCACATCGGGCTCCCTGCTCGGCGGGGAGCCTGCTTCTCCCTCTCTCACTCCCCCTGCCTGTGTTCCCTCTCTCGCTGTGTTTCTCTCTGTCAAATAAATAAAATCTTTAAAAAAAAAATACTGGGAATTCCATCAGTCTTAAAGTCTGCATATTAATGGGGAAACGTTAGAGGCATTTCACTAAGATCAACAACAAGGCAGAGATGCAGGATGCCTAGGATCTCCACTACTATTTAAATTGTACTAGAAGTATTAGCTAATGCTTTCAGATAAGGGAAAATAGAATAATAGTTGGAGGGGCGCCTGGGTGGCTCAGAGAGTTAAGCCTTTGCCTTTGGCTCAGGTCATGATCTCAGGGTCCTGGGATTGAGTCCCACATTGGGCTCTCTGCTCAGTGGGGAGCCTGCTTCTCCCTCTTTCCCTGCCTTCCTCTCTGCCTATTTGTGATCTCTCTGTCAAATAAATAAATACAATCTTAAAAAAGAATAACAGTTGGAAATGTAGAATTGAAACTATTTCTATTTGTCAATGGTGGTACATTTGGACAACTCTATAAGACTAACTTAAACAAAATATGTCAATATGGTAGCAGGGTATTACTTAATAGCCTTGATTTCACAAATATAATAATTGGTTAGTGGAGGAAGAAAGAAGTTGCTGTGGCTGATGTCAAAGCAATAACAATAGAAACAAAAAGAAATACTTAGAAATAACAATTTAACTAGTAATATTTAGAAGCCTTTATGAGGGGTGCCTAAGTTGCTCAGTGGTTGGGCATCTGCCTTCGGCTTTGGTCATGATCCTGGAGTTCCGGGATCGAGTCCTGCATTGGGCTCCCTACTCAGCAGGAAGACTGCTTCTCCCTCTCTCGCTCCCCATGCTTACATTCCCTCTCTAGCTGTGTTTTTTTTTCTGTCAAATAAATAAAATCTTTTTTTAAAAAAAGAATCTAGGGAGGGAAACGAAACAACAGAGACTTTGGACACAGAAACAAATTGAGGGACTTGGAGGGAGAGGGGTGGAGGGATGGGAGAGCCTGGTGGTGGGTACTGGGGACACCTAAAGCATGGAGCACTGGGTGTGGGGAATGGGGAATGAATCTTGGAACACTGGAAAAAAAATTTTTAGTAACAATAAAAAAAAAAGAAGACTTTATGAGAACATAAACTTTAAACTCAAAGATATAAAAATAGAGCAAATTTAAAGACATTCCTTATTATTGGATGGTAACTGTCAACAAAATAAACATATTATTTTCCCTAAGTTCATTTATAAATTTAATGTAATCCAATAAAAGTGCCCACTTTATTTTTTTGTTCATACTTTTTCTTTAAAAACCTTTATTGTGAGATAATTAGAGATTTACAGGAAGTTGCAAAAATGTTACAGAGAGGTTTACCCACTTTCCTCCAACAATTATATTTTACATAATATCAAACTCTGGAAACTGACATTGACACCATTTGTGGGCATATGTCTATGCCATTTTATTACACGTGTAGATTTGTGTAATTACCACTCCAGTCAGGATAATGAACTATCACCACAAAGGTCTCTCTCCTGCTACTCCCTTTATTCCTACTCATCCTCCTCCCCAACCCTTAAACATTGCTAGTCACTAATTTGTTTCACACCTCCATAGTTTTGTTACCTTGAAAATGTTATACAGATGGAGTTATATAGTATATAAGTTTACCTCTATTTCCTGTTAAGAGTTTTATAGGATTTGCATTTTGTTAAATTTTGTTAAACCCCTTTTCTGTTTCAGTTGATTTTGATCAGTGATTTCCTTCTTTAACCTGCTAACATGGTGGATTACATTGATTTTTGAATATTGAGTCATCTTCGTATCCTTGGACTAAAACCCTACCTGGTCAAGGTGTATAATTCTTTTTATATATTGCTGAATTCTATTTGCTAACATTTTGTGAAGAATTTTTGCATAGTATCTGTAAAGGATATTGGTCTACAGTTTTTTTCCCCCCTTTTTGCACAGTCTTTGTCTGATTTTTGTATCAGGGTGCTATTACAGGGAAACCAACTGGGCCTGGAGATTTCTTTTTTGGAGTTGTAAAACTTAAAAGTTCAATTTCTTCAAAACTTATGGAGTTATTCAAACTATCTCATATAGGTGAGGTGTGATAGCTTTTGCTTTTCAAAGAACTGTTCAGTTCAAATAAGTTGTCAAATTTTGTGTGTACCATTGTTAGTAGTAGTCTTTTATTATGCTTTTATGTCTGCAGGGAATGTAGTAGCATCTCTATTTTTCCTTTTTTTAAATTTTATTTTATTTAAATTAATTAAATAACACATAGTGTATTATTAATTTCAGAGGTAGAATTCAATGATTCTCTTTTTTTCCTCTTAGTCTTGCTAGAGGTTTGTCAATTTTATTCATCTTTCAAAGAATAAATTTCCTAGTTCTCTGATTTTTCTACATTGTGTATTTTCAATTTCATTGAAATATCCTTCTTTATTTCTTCCTTTTTTTTTGCTTTGGGTTTATATTGTCCTTTTTTTCTAGTTTCTTACAGTGAGAACTTACAGTACTAACTAGAGACTTTTCTTCTCTGACAAAAACATGGATTTCTTTTTTTATTTTTATTTTTTTAAAGATTTTATTTATTTATTGACAGAGAGATCACAGTAGACAGAGAGGCAGGCAGAGAGAGAGGAGGAAGCAGACTCCCCACTGAGCAGAGAGCCCGATGCGGGCCTCGATCCCAGGACCCTGAGATCATGACCTGAGCCGAAGGCAGAGGCTTTAACCCACTGAGCCACCCAGGCGCCCGGATTTCTTTTTTTAAAGACATTATTCATTTACTTGACAGACAGGTAGAGAGAAAGCAAGAGAAAGCACAGGCAGGGGGACACCAGAAGGAGAGGGAGAAGCAGGCTCCCCACCAAGCAGGGAGCCCAATGCAGGACCTGATCCCAGGACACTGGGATCATGACCTGAGTGGAAAGCTGATGCTTAGCCAACTGAGCCACCCAGGTGTCCCTATAATTTCTTTTTTAATTTCTTTTTTCGTACTGTTTTAGTTATGACCCACAATTTAAAATATTTTTATTTAAATTGAATTTACTTATTTTTAATGCATTAGAATTTATTTATTTATTTTTCTATTATTATTTCAGTTAGCCAACATATAGTAATACATCATTAGTTTTTGATGTAGTGTTCAGTGATTCATTGGTTGTGTAAAACACCCAGTGCTTATCACAACACCTGTCCTCCTTAATACCCATCACTTGGTTACCCCATTCCCCCACTTCCTCCCTTCTGTAACCCTGTTTGGTTTCCAGAATTCAGAATCTCTCATGGTTTTTCTCCCTCTCTGATTTCTTTGCATTCAGTTTTTCCTCCCTTACCCTGTGATCCTCTGTGCTATTCCTTATGTTCCACAAATAAGTGGATTCTCTTACACCATACACAAAGATAAATTCAAAATAGATGAAAGACCTAAATGTGAAACAGGAATTCATCAAAATCCTAGAGGAGAACATGGGCAGTAACCTTTTGACATTGGCCACAGCAGCTTCTTTCAAGTCACATCTTTAAAGGCAAGGGAAACAAAAGCAAAAAATGAACTGCTGGGACTTCATCAAGATACAAAGCTTTTGCACGGTGAAGGAAACAGTTGACTAAACTAAAAAACAACCTACAGAATGGGAGAAGATATTTTCACAGGTCTTATCAGATAAAGGGCTAGTGTCCAAGATCTCTAAAGAACTTCTCAAACTCAGCACCCAAAAAACAAATAATCCAGTCAGGAAAAGGGCAGAAGACATGAGCAGACATTTCTCCAAAGAAGACATACAAATGGCCAACAGAAAAGTGAAAAAATTCTCCATATCATTCAGCATCAGGGAAATACAAATCAAAACCACAATGAGATACCACCTCTGACCTCAGAGGTCAGAATGGCTAAAATGAACACCTCAGGAAACAATGGATGTTGATGAGGATGTGGTAAAAAGGGAATTCTCTTACCCTGTTGGTGGGAATGCAAGCTGGTATAGCCACTCTGGAAAATAGTGTGGAGGTTCCTTAAAAAGTTAAAAATAGATATGCCCTTTGATCCAATGATTGCACTACTAGGTATTTATCCAAAGGACACAAACATAGTGATTTGAAGGGGCACATGTATCCCAAAATATGGAAGGAGCTGAGATGTCCATCAACAGATGAATGGATAAAGAAGAGGTGTATGTATGTGTATATATATGTGTATACACACACACACACACACACACACACACACACACACACACACACTGGAATATTACTCAGCCATCAAAAAGAACGAAACCTTGCCATTTGCAAGGACACGGATGGAACTAGAGGGTGTTATGCTAAGGAAAAAAGTCACTCAGGGAAAGACAAATACCATATGATTGTACTCATATGTAGAATTTAGAAACAAACAGATGAACATAGGTAAAGGGAAGATAAGTAAAATAAGATAAAAACAGAGAGGGAGGAAGCAATAAGAGGTACTTAACTCTAAGGAACAAACCGGGTTGCTGGAGGGGAGGTGGATGTGGGGATGGGAAAACTCGGTGATGGACATTAAGGAGCACACTTGAAGTAATGAACACTAGGTGTTGTATACAACTGATGAATCACTGAATTCTACCTCTGAATCCTATAAAAATGGAAATAATCTAAATATTCTTCAATAAATGATTGTTAAACTGTGGTGTCATGTAATACTACTGAATAATAAAAAGGAGCAAACTAATGATATGCTCAACAATCTGGATAAATCTCAAGAGAATTATATTATATGAAAAAAAAACCATTTTCCCAAAGTTTACATGCTATGTGATTCCAAATACATAACATTTTTGAAATGACAAATTATTGAAAAGGAGAACAGATAAGTAATGTGAGATGAAGAGGGGGTATAGGTATAATAGGTGTAGGGGTAGGTATAATAGTGCAATGTGAGGGATTCTTTTGGTGATGGGAATGTTCTGTATTGACAATGGCTGCATTGGTGTCAATATCCTGGTTATGATGTGTGCTATTGTTTTACAGGTTGGAAAAACTGGAGTTTCTATGTTGTATTTGTTACAACTACATGTGACTCTACAATTTTCTCAAAATAAAACATTTAATGAACAAAAACCCCAAATGAATAATATTATGGCTTGGATTTTGTGTTGGTAAAATAGAGTTAATATAAAGGATTAGTTGGGATAACTGGCAACATTTAAATATTCACTGTATGTGTTGGAAAATTGTATTTTATCAATATTAAATTTCCTGATTTTGGCAATTATCCTCACTTAATGTAAGAAAATTTCTTTGGTCTTAGGAGACACATTGGATTATTACGGGTGGTGAATCTTGATATGCAATTTCCTTTAAAATAGTTCAGTAAACAAAAGAACACTGATTTAAAATATATACATATAAGGTGTGTGTGTACACACAAGAGAGAAAAGTAATAAAGCAACTGTGCCACAATGTTAATAAGTAAAGAGAATATGGGGTCATTGTAATATTTTTGTAACTTCTCTGTATGTTTAAATTTATTTTCCAAGAATAAAATATTTAATTTAAAAAAGTTGTCCACTAAGACAATAAATTGCCAGAGGATAGATAATAATTTAGGAAAGGTAATAGATGCCAAATCATAATCTGTTTTAATTCTACCTTGAAGTTCATGTCAGGAAACTGAAACTTAAGATTCTGTTTGATTGCTTCAATTTATTTCCACTCACTCCTTAACAGATTGTGTTTACCCAAAGGAGTTCTATGAGAGAGATTCAATCTACATACCTGAAAAGCAAACTTATAATTTATTTTTGGAACCAGACAAAATAAAATAAAGTTTAAATTAAAAAAAAAGCATATCTTGATAAAATGCAGAGAAAAACAGAGAAGGGAAAGAGTTGTAGAAGAGAATGAGCAAACAAATCATACGAAACCAGAAATGTTTGTGGAGAAATGAGCTATGTAAAGAAGTTCTAATATGTATTTTATTAGTCATTGATTTTTTTTCTCCTTTTTCTTAAAACACCACTTGCCCTTATTCCTCGCAACAAAGCCTGTCCTTTTCCTAGAACAAAAATTGGCATCAGGTTCTATTTTTCCTCATCTTGTACAAATAGCTTTTCTCTGAAAGTAGTTTTCCACAGTGAAGTAGAACCAGATAATCCCATAAAGTCAGCTAAAGGTCTTCCTCTGTGACCAAATTTGTAGCCAGAATTTTCAAGTGGGGCAGTGGGGTGTGGCTTCTTGTCTTGCACTTCAAATCAAAAAGGAAAAAGAGAAGGAAATCCATCTGTGATCTTTTTTCTTTCTTTTCTTTTCTTTTCTTTTCTTTCAGATTCTATTTATTTAACAGAGACAGAGAGCACGAGTAGGCAGAGAGGTAAGCAGAGAAAGAGGGGGGAAGCAGGCTCCCTGCTGAGCAGAGCGCCCTAAGAGGGCCTGGATCCCAGGACCCTGAGATCATGACCTGAATTGAAGGCAGAGGCTTAACCCTCTGAACTACCCAGGTGCCCTCCATCTGTGATTTTCTTTTTTTTTTAAAAGATTTTATTTATTTGACAGAGAGAAACACAGCCAGAGGGGGAACACAAGCAGGGGGAGTGAGAGAGGGAGAAGGCAGTCACTTAACCAACTGAGCCACCCAGGCGCCACCCATCTGTGATTTTCAATGAAACCATGCAAGCTACAGAAAATGCTTCATAGGGCACAAACTTTTTCTTTTCTTTTTCTTTTTCTTTTTCTTTCCTTTCCTTTTTCCTTTCTCCTCTCCTCTCCTTTCTTTCTTTCTTTCTTTTCTTTCTTTCTTTCTTTCTTTCTTTCTTTCTTTCTTTCTTTCTTTCTCTTCTTTCGTCTCTTTCCCTCCTTTTTCTCTTTCCTTCTCCTTTTTAAAGATTTCATTTATTTGAGAGTGAGAGAAAGCAGAATTGGGGGGCGGGGCGCAGAGGGAAAGGGAGAAAGAGGCTCCCCGCTGAGCAGGGCCAGATCCCAGGACCTCAGGATCCTGACTCCAGCCAAAGACAAACGCCTAAGGGACTGGGTCCCCAGGCACCCCCCAAACTTTTTTTGAAGCAACTATCAGGCAGTTTCAATTTAAAGTCTTTCTTGCCCTGTTTTGAGAAATGTCAACCAATGCTTTCAAAGAACACCATCTTACTAGATTTTCCTATTATAACTTCTGAGGTAAACAGTTTACTTTCTCTACCCTCTGTGCTGCCCCATTCACCACTTCTGTCCTCCTCCGGCTCCACAGAACAGCAGCATAACCAAGAATAAGGACTATATCTGTGTGCCACATTTCACTGAATCCACAAGCCACCGATTTTAAGATACACAATTTCAGAAATAATATTACGAAAGACAAAATGTAATATATACTATGAAACACCAAACGACTGTAAGACACATCCTTTTTTTAAAATTTAAATTCAATTAGCTAATTTACAGTATATCGTTAGTTTTATGGGTTGTGTTCAATAATTGATCCGTTTCTATAACACTCAGCGCTGCATCACATTAGGTGCCCATGCATTCTTGGCGTAGCAGGCAAACGGCCAGCACGCGAAGCACAGCATACCTGTTTAAAGGCGAAACCCCCAGGACTCGCTGGATCTCCGGAGCCGCGGAGTGTGGCGACGCATCGCTCCTCCTCCCCACGCGGTGGCGCGGGGCGCAGAGGCCTCGGACTGAGTTTCACTTTCCATTCCGTGGGAAACGAAAGCCCCGCGGCCGCGGCGGGGAGGGGAGGGGGCGGGGCCTGAGGCAATCTTGGAGGAGTGGCTGGTGATCAAGCTCTAGGCCAGATAACCGGAGGACGTGGCCCGGCTTTGCTGTCCTTGTGCATTCTTCGTCGTCGAGCCCGCAAGCCAGCAAGGTTACGGAAGCTTTTCTATTTCCTGAGCATCCAACTTCGCGGTGGAGGTTTGACGCTTCCGTGGAAGTGCAGGCAAGTTTGATGTTCATTTTCAAAGCTTTCTTTCCAGAGACAGCATCGAACGGGGCTTTGCTCAGATGCCACCTGGGCAATCAATGGATTTATTTGGACTTTGCAAATTATAATAATGGTCTATATTCATTACATACATATATTGGACCAATGAATTTTTTGCAACCTGATATAGGACTCGAGTTTTGTGTTTAATTTAAAAAGAAATCCCAAGGGGCGCCTGGGTGGCTCAGTTGGTTAAGCAACTGCCTTCGGCTCAGGTCATGAACCTGCAGACCCGGGTTTGAGCCCCACATCAGGCTGCCTGCTCGGCGGGAAGCCTGCTTCTCCCGCTCTCACTCCCCCTGCTTGTGTTCCCTCTCTCACTGTGTTTCTCTCTGTCAAATAAATAAATAAAATCTTAAAAAAAAAAAAAGAAATCCCCAAAGTGTAACCTTGTAAAAAAAAATTGGAAACAATGCAGACAGATGAGACAATGCAAACAAATTTCTCTTACTCCTCACTCTGTATTATTTTTCTGTATACTTTACCAGAAATTTTTATCCCTAAGTCATTAATATTGTTTTGTAATTTACCTTTTCCCACTTAACAGTATATGATAGACCTCTTTTCATGGCAAGACGTATGTCATAGACATAGGTCAACTTTATTTTTAAAAAATCGCTTCAGGGTGCCTGGGAGGCTCAATCCTTAAGCGTCTGCCTTTGTTTGGCTCAGGTCATGATCCCGAAGTCCCTGGATGAGCCTGGCATCGGGCTCCCTACTTGGCCGGAAGCCTGCTTCTTTCTCTCTCACTCCCCCTGCTCTGTTCCCTCCCTAGCTGTGTTTCTGTTAGATAAATTAAATCTTTGAAAAAAAAAAAGTCAATGCATAATATGGCAAGCATAGCATTGGTTTAAACAATTCATAGGCATTTATGCTGTTTCTAGTTTTTACTGGTATAGATGATGCAGCAGTACACATTTATGTACACATTCATGTGACTATACAAATATATTTGTGAAAAATTCCTAGAAGTGGAATTGCTGCATCAGTGTGAATTTATACTGAGAAATTTGAAAAATTTTGTCAAATTGTGCAAATCAGAGTATTTTAGTCTTAACCCCCCTCCAATCTCACCTTTTTTTCTGGAAGAAAGCTAAATTTAGATGTTTAAACCAAACTTCATTCTACGACTTTTAAAAATCTGGTTCAGAGTGTTTGAAAATTAAACAGTGGCTTTAACTGCACATTTTATAACATTGAGGTAGTTATACTTTGAAATTGTTCCAGAAAACAGGCAAATTATTTATTTATATTATATTTTATTATTATTTTTTGATGGGGGAGAGTGTCACTGGAAGAGAGAGAGAATAATAAGCAGGCTCCATGCTCAGCACAGAGCCCAATGCTGGGCTCAATCTCAGGACTCTGCAATCAGGACCCTGAACCAAAATCAAGTCCAACACTTAAACAACTGAGCCACCTAGGAGCCCTTTAAACAAGGCAAATGGCTAAAACATTTGAAAACATTTCTTTTTTTAAAAAAGATTTTATTTATTTATTTGACAGAGACAGCGATCACAAGTAGGCAGAGAGGTAGGCAGAGAGAGAGGGGGAAGCAGGCTCCCTGCTGAACAGAGAGCCCGATGTGGGCCTGGATCCCAGGATCCTGAGATCATGACCTGAGCGGAAGGCAGAGGCTTGACCCACTGAGCCACCCAGTCACCCTGAAATAATTTCTTTATAGTGTTAAGGAGTGGCAGAGTGAGGGGGGGGTATGTGTGTGTGTTTAAATCTAGATATCTAGGCTATCTGATGTGTTTCTAGGAACAAAATGGAGAAGAGTGATATAGGTATACAGTGCCGTCTTGATTTATGGAGAACTATCAAAGAAATGAAAAAAAAAACCGCTTTTTGTTTTTGTTTTCCTTTTTCACTATAAAAAATGTGTTGTGCTTGGGGCACCTGGGTGGCTCAGTCGTTAGAGTCTGCCGTCCGCTCAGGTCATGATCCTGGAGTCCTGGGTTCGAGCCCGGCATCAGGCTCCCCGCACGGCAGGAAACCTGCTTCACTCTCTCCCACTTCGCCTGCTTGTGTTCCCTCTCTAGCTGTGTTTCTCTCTGTCAAATAAGTAAATGAAATCTTTAAAAAAAAGTGTTGTGCATTTACCACTTTTATTTTTTTTATTTTTTTATTTTTTTGTTATTGTGTTGAATTAGCCAACATATAGTACATTATAAGTTTTTGATGTAGTGTTCAAGGACTCATTTGTTGCGTATTAACATCCAGTGCTCATCATAGCATGTGCTTTGGACACTTTCACACAATGATGGACTTGTAAAAGGGGGAATACTTAACATGTACACAGCTTCAAAGACGGTAAGTCCTGTACCTTCGACGTGGGCTATTTGTTTTAGAGAGAATAGTTCCAAGATTCATGCCCTCTTATTTGGGGTTTCATCTGGTATGTTCTAGTCCATGTATGCAGCACATTACCATTACTCAAGAAACATACAACAAATGGTTAAGGATGAGGTCTAAATTTGCTGTTGCCATGACGGGTTGGATTTGGAAGACTGTGAGGTGGTTTGTATCATGTTCTAGGCATGTTAATTTTGTTCCTCTTAGGGTATTTAAAGGCAGTCAGTTTTCCTTAGGGAGAGTCTAGTTGTGGGTGAAGAGCCCAGTTAGAGACCCTGACCAGCCAGGTTTCCTGCATCACATTTTTGCTGTTTCTTCGAAGACCCTGACTGATTCTGTGGCATGATGATGGTGGACTTAAACCTGCTTCTGTCATTCACATCTCCTGCTTATGTTAAGGGTAAAAATTTGGGGAAGTTTGGGAGCTAGATTAGTTTAGTTCTTTGGAAACAAAAAGCATTTAAAAAATAATCGGCTATTTTTCAGAGCAATTTTAGTTTCACAGCAAGTTAGAGTGGGAAGTGCAGAGTTCCCATATACCCCATCCCTCTCCCCAACCTCTTCTCCACCATTATCATCATCTGGCACCAAAGTGGTACATTTGCTGCAATGGATGAACCAACAGTGACACATGATTATCATCAAAAAAGCCTGTACTTTACAATAGGGTTCAATAGGTTGTAGTGTTGTACATTATATGAGTTTTAACAAATGTATTATGTGTATTATATGGAATAATTCCACTGCCCTAAAAATCCTCTGTTGGAGGTAATTTTTTAAGTCAGGGCTTGAGTTTGAAAAGTCAACTTCCTTGGACTAAAACCATCCTTTTTTCTCTGGTATGTGCTTAGCTCAACTGCTGTTCTCTGCCAACTCCGCCTTCCTTCATCCTTCTTAGATCTCTAGGTTTCATTTTCCTTCCTTTTGTAGCCACACCTACTATTTCCCCTCTGTGATCAGCCCTGAAGAATCTCCTTTTGGAATCTGGCCTGCAGGCCTGCTCAAATGATACTCTGCATTGGGGTTTACTTCTATATTTGGCTGACATAAGCATAAGCAGTTTTGAGATTTTTTTTTTTTAAGATTTTATTTATTTATTTGCCAGACAGAGAGAGTGAGAGAACATGAGACTACAAGCAGAGTGGAGTGGCAGGCAGAGGGAGAAGCAGGCTCCCCACTGTGCAGGAGCCCGAAGTGGGACTAGATCCCAGGACCCCAAGATCATCACCTGAGCTGAAGGCAGATGATCAACGGACTGAGCCACCCAGGTGTCCCAGTTTTGAGGTCTTGACAAAGTACAGAGTAATGTCTCTGGAAAACACAGGCTGGTCTTTTTCTGTTCTGTTTCACAAATTTCTCTCCATGTAGTCTTAAAATCCTATTTCTCGCTCATGGAATTGGCAACTGCCATCATTTCTCTCTCAGTTTAACCTTTTAGGCTGAGCTTTCTAAGACTATGAGATAGTTTTTATTTATTTATTTAATTTACTTTTTTAAAAAAAATTTACTAAGAAGCTATGTATTAAGACTGTTTATGACTACTGAAAATAAACACGAAGTAAAAGAAGTTATTATCTGAGTCATTTATAACATGATTTATTAATGTATGCCACTTTTATATTTAGGTGTTTCCTAATTTCTGATTTTCACCCTTGCTTCACATTTTGTAAAAGAATTAAGAAAAAGAAATTCTAATAGTTCTCATCCCTAATTTGTTAATTTTTTGGATCTTGAAATAGGAACACTATTGCCAACAAAGCTTCCCTTAAGAAATATTAAATTTAGCCCCCAAATGAATTATTGCTTATTTAAAAATTGCATATTAATTAATTACAATAAGTTTTGAACTTAAGAGAAATAATAAAAAAATGAAAAAATAATTTGTAATCCCACCAATGAGAGTTACTTTTCAATGATATTTTTGGTATATTTCATCCCAGTCTTTCCTCTCTTTCTCTATGGTTATAGTTATGTTTAAAAAAATTAGGTTCATACCATATGATTTTTAAATAATTTCTTTTTTTTGTTCAATGAAGCATTATAGTCATTTCCCCATCTTTCTCAGTCTAAAATGATTGTAATGTCACCACAGTATTTCATTTTATGAGTGTGTCACAATTTACTTAACTTTTATTATTGCAGTTCCATAGTGTTTCAGGTCTTGAATTTGAAAGCATCCTTTTATTTTTTTTGGCAGTTGACAACAACCAAAAAATCTCTCTTTGAAAAATCATCTAGTGTTAATTAAGGAGGAACAAAAAGGTATTTAAAAGAATAGACAAAATATTAATGGAATTATTTCACCCCATTTTTCCTAAATGCTGCAGTTTTCCTCATCAGTATTTCATTTTATTTGTAAAACACATAGGGAAAATAGGCCATAAAAATGAATCTCTTACATAGATCTTTATATGTATCGGATTATTTTTATTTATTAAGTTTTTATTTTAAGTCCAGTATAGTTAGCATACAGTGTTTTTATATTAATTTCAGTTGTATAGTATTCAACAATTCCATATAACCTCCAGTGCTCATCATGACAAGTGCACTCCTTAAATCACCATCACCTACTTATCCATTGATTATTTTCTTAATCAGTATTAATTGGTACTCTTTCAGCTACAAGAGACAGAAAGCATTTTCAAACTAATTTTAAAAACAGCAGAGGAGGGGCGCCTGGGTGGCTCACCTGGTTAAGTGACTGCTTTCGGCTCAGGTCATGATCTTGGAGACCTGGGATCAAGCCCTGCATCGAGTCCCGCGTTGAGCCCCTCATCGGGCTCCCTGCTCGGCGGAAAGCCTGCTTCTCCCTCTTTCACTCCCCCTGCTTGTGTTCCCTTTCTCGCTTGTTTCTCTCTGTCAAATTAAATAAATAAAATATTTAAAAAAAACAACAGCAGAGGAGGGGCACCTGGTGACTCTGTCAGTTAAGTGTCTGCCTTCAGCTCAGGCCCTGGTCTCAGGGTACTGGCATAGTATCAGAGTATGAAAATGGAGATAGTTGTTGTTGTTGTTGTTGTTGTTGTTGTTGTTGTTGTTGTTATGTTCAATTAGCCAACATATCATACATCATTGGTTTTCGATGTAGTGTTCAGCACTTCATGTTTTTAAAAGGAAGAGGTGATTCTGCTACCAAAAGAAGGGGCAGTGGCCTGGCAGAAATGACAGATGTTCACTATAATCATTGTTGAGGTTGTGATTGTGTGGCTGTAGCACCGTATACTCCCAATGGCAGGGTGTGGAATGCTTGTGCAGTGGTTAAATATGGAAAACTGGTTGGTGCTGCTACACCTGGACCAAGAGCATTCTGTCTTCCATAGGTCCATAAAAAAGCAACATGAGGTTTTCACTAATGACTTCCTTCATTGCAAATGAAACAACCAGGAAATCATGCACTTTTAGGGAAACTAATACAGAAATGAAACTAATAAAAGATTGTTCATGAAACTAATAAAAGATTGTTGTCTTGCATTGAAATCTGTATGTTTCATGGAACACTAGGTTATATGCAAACAATGAATCATGGAACACTACAACAAAAACTATTTTTAATTTTTTGAGGAAAATTTTTTGAGGAAACCCTATACTGTTTACCAGCCTGCATTCCCACCAACAGTGTAAGAGGGTTCCCCTTTCTCTGCATACCAGCATCTGTCATTTCCCGACTTGTTAATTTTAGCCATTCTGACTGGTGTGAGGTGGCATCTCATTAAGGTTTTGATTTGTATTTCCCTGATGCTGAGTTATTTGGAGCATTCTTTCATGTGTCCTTTGGAGAAATGTCTGTTCATGTCTTCTGTCCAATACTTGGCTGGATTATTTGTTTTTTAGGTGTTGAGTTTGATAAGTTCTTTATAGATTTTGGATACTAGCCTTTTATCTGATTTGCCATTTGCAAATATCTTCTCCCATTCTGTAGGTTGCTTTTTAATTTTGTTGTTTCCTTGTGCTAAATCTTTTTATCTTGATGAAGTCCCAAGAGCTCGTTTTTGCCTTTGTTTCCCTTGCCTTTGGAGATATGTCTAATAAGAAGTTGCCATGGCCGAGGTCAAAGAGGTTGCTGCCCATGTTCTCTAGGATTTTGCTGGACTACTGCAGAGACCTGTTTTTCTAAGTAGGAAATTGTAAGACCAGGGGTTCTCAATATTCTAACAAAACAAAAAATTAGGACCCACCCCCTCAAAATGATAATTGTTCTTTTAGAATCCACTAGTTGAGAAAACATACTGAAAATTACATTCAGTAAAACTTTTACATGAGGCTGTGTTTTTGTAGTCATGATGGCATCTGCCTACATTTTGGAACCTTTTGGCAGAACACTAAAGGGCTGAGTTAAAATCAATATTTGGTTATAGTTGAGCCATCTGCCCCTCATCTTTACTTACGTGCACACCGATTTCAGTATCTTCGTTGGAATAGAAGGATGGGAGGAACTTGCAGCAGGTATCAATGAGAAGTATTTGGATTCTCAAGAGGGCTTTTAGTTTGATTATTCCAGTAGGTTTCAGTGAGCAAACTGAAGGCAGTAAGTTCTGTAAACTATAGGCCTTTTTTTTGTATGGTTAGAGTAGCCTTCTAAGCACATAATGCCTACCATTCCATAGTGTTTGAACATCTCATGTGAGTACCCAACAGAACAATTCCAAAATCTCTTTGATGTCAAGTAGTGTGGTCTTGACTGGTGAAGAAATGCTGTCTTTCTCCTTTGGCCAGAATTTCTGTTACATTCTCCTGGGCTGTAATTACTTTCAGAACACATACTGAAGGATATGGGCAAATCCCTGTATGCAGGAGAGGCTACGTAACTTGCCAGTCCTATCGTAAAGTAAAAATGTGGAGCTTCTTGTTAAAAATTATTAAGGATTTCAAGCCTATAGTAAGGCAAGCATTAAACCAAGCCTAGGCTCTCCTGAGAACAGGTCTCTGCAGCTACACAGTTTGCACACTCATGAAGCCAGCCCTGACTGTATGTTCGTGATTCCTAAAATATCATAGCTTTCACCTTGTTTGTTCCACTGTTGATGGCGTTGGCATTTAAAATTTTTAAAATATTTTACTTATTTATTTGAGAGAGAGAGTGAGTGAGAGAGCACGAGAGGGGAGAAGGTCAGAGAGAGAGGCAGACTCCCTGCAGAGCTGGGAGCCTGATGTGGGACTCGATCCCAGGACACCAGGATCATGACCTGAGCAAAGGCAGTGGCTTAACCAACTGAGCCACCCAGGCGCCCCGATGGTGTTGACATTTTAAAAACTGTTTTTTCACTCTATAAATATTTATTTGATCAGATTTGTAAGGAGAGAATCCTGGCTGAATTCGCCATGAATTCCACTGTGCTCCTAAATTTAAAAACGACTGGCTGTTTCTGCCTGTTTAGATAGATACCTGATGTACATGATATAGAAATGGCACATTTAAAATATCAGATTTTTGTGTGTGTGGCCGACAGAATATAATTCAGGAAAATTATTTTTAGGGGCCTATTTTCCAGAACAGTGTTGTCCCTAACATGTGTAGTTTGGACAATTCTTAAACGTTTCACTTCCAACTATCAAATCGAGTGATAATCTAAAGCAATCATTTGGATAATGGTTTTGAGCTCTCATAAGTAGACTAAACCTTAAAAGTGCTGTGTGCTTGATCCAGTTTATGTAGTATGTGATTTTTTAAAAAAGATTTTATTTATTTATTTGTCAGAGAGAAAGAGCCTGTGAGACAAGCAAGGGGAGCAGCAGAGGGAGAAGCAGGCTTCCCACTAAGCAGGGAGACCACTGTGGGACTCGATCCCAGGACCTTGAGATCACGACCTAAGCTGAAGACAGCTGCCCAACTGACTGAGCCACCCAGGCATCTCTGTGTAGTATGTGATTTTTGAAGTTTTTGAAGTTTGACTAGTGAGAACAAACTGTGTTATGGGAGGTACCCCATTAATCTCTAAACTTTTCTTCTTTTTTCAGATTTTAAAATATTCTTTATCATACCTGGATTGAGGCATGATTTATTATTGACTTTTTAGTATATGTATTTTTTGCCTCATGATAATTTTAGATTGTAAAGTTGATGTTCTGTTTTTTTTTATTGTGTTATGTTAGTCACCATAAAATACATCATTAGTTTTTGGTGCAGTACTCCAAGATTCATTGTTTATGCAAAACACCCAGTCTTCCATGCAATATGTGCCCTCTTTAATAACCACCATCAGGCTCACCCATCCCGACACCCTCTTCCACTTTTAGTTCATCTTCATCACCCCCAAACTAGACTGTTGTTAACAATAGCACAATAACACACTCTGCACTTGTTTCATCCTCTGCCTCCTCATCAGAGGTCAGTCATCACCTGATCCTTGTGGTTTTCATACTTATTTAACAAGTTGTTACATACACACATCCCCCCCCCAGTTCAAATATATTTTGACTCAACATTATGTTTCTAAGAGTCACCATATTTTGACATGTGCTATAGTTCCTTCAAATGCAACTGATGAATATTATTTCATTGTATAAATTTATTACAGCTTATGCACCCATTCTTCTGTTCATTAGGTTGAATGCTTGGATTGTTTCCATGTCTTTGCTATTATAAATCATACTGCTAAGAATATTATTCTTATATATGTCTCCAGGGACAATTGAGAATTTCTCTTGGAGTTTTTGGGTTGAAGTTGAGTGAATGTTCAACTTTTAAAAAAAATTTAAATTCAATTAGCCAAGGTATAAAACATCATTGGTTTTTGATATAATGTTCAATGATTCCTCCGTTTCCGTATAACATCCAGTGATTGTTTAACTTTACAAGATGATGCCAAAATGTTTTCCCAAGTGATTGTACCATTTTATACCCCTCTTCTTATATTATATAAATGATCCTATTCATCTACATTCCCTCCAAAACTTGGTTCAACCAGAATTCTTAATTGTTGCCAACTGAATAGATTTGCAATTCCCTGACTACTAGTGACCGGTTACTTTTTATAAAAATTACAATTTTGGAACTTTTACATTTTATCCTATGTAAATCTGCTTATATAATCTTTTGCACACTTTTCCCCACATTCTCCTTCCCCAACCACTGATCTTTTCATATCACTTGCCTTGCCTCAAGATGCCCCTTACTTCAAACCATACCCGTTCTTCTTTAATAAATCAAATTCTTAAAAAAAGCTAAACTAAATAAACTCAATTACAGACTCACTTTTTTCCCCATGACATCCTGTCCTTGTAAACATCAGTGAACTTGGATTATTTCATTTAACTGCTAAGTCATGATGATTTGCTCACATGGCACTGTTCAGTGTATAAACTGGTACAAGGATTTTAGCAACATAATTAAGAACCTTAAACTTTGTACACTTTGACCTTATAGTTACATTTATTTTTTTAAATTTAAATTAAATTAGCCAACATGTAGTATATCCTTAGTTTCAGATGCAGTGTTCAATAATTCGTCAGTTGTGTATAACAGCCAGGGCTCCTCACGTCACCCAATTATCCCATTGTAATTACATTTATAAGATTCTGTCTTAAAGCTTGGTTTAACAACTGGTTATTTCTGATGGTCAGATAAATTGGAGGGCTGCAGTTATTGGCATCAAGAGTTATTGGCATCAAGACAGGGGAGCAACTGAAGAAACCTTTCATGTATGCCCCTGAGTGGAGAGAAGGGAGACATAGAGAAGACAATATAATTTATGCTTCCCAGCTTAGACTTGGGCACAGGGACTGAGAACCCTGGGCAGAGAGCAGCTGCAGGCTGAAGTTGAAGCCCTTTCAGAAGGAACTCAGTGAAATCAAAGGGCACAAGGCAGTGGGAGCAGCTAGGCATTAACCCACTTCCATATCAAGCGCCTACTTGGAAATAGGAGGCAACCCTAATTCATTGTTTTACCTTGCATTGCTTTGCAGGTACTCCGTGGATATTCTGGAGTGGTAGTGGCAGGGTACAGTAGTTGTCCCCTTGTTCCAAAACACATGAGAGACTCCTCCTAAGAATCCAAAATATGCTTGGGAGTCTGCGTTGTCAGGAAAAAGTAAAAGAGTAGGGGGATTTTGTTTTATGTGGCTAGAATGACCTCATTTAAGTTTTGTTGTGTCCATGGACCTTTAGTTTGCATGAAGGACATCAGATAGAGACAAGTTTTATGCCTAAAAATGTTCACTAGAGTGTATTTGTTATAATTGTAAAAAATTGAAAAATAACCAGAATATTCCACAATGTTTCATTGCTACATCAGTCATCAATAGGTATTTATAAAGAGCTTGGAAAAGTTACTTTATAATGTGAAATTAGAAAAACAGTAAAATATTAACCATGTGAAAAATATTTATGAAAGACACCTGGGTGTCTCACTTGATTAAGCATCCAATTCTTGATTTTGCCTCAGGTTATGATCTCAGGAACGTGGATTCAAGCCTTGAGTGGAACTCTGTGCTAACTGTGGAGCCTGCTTGGGATTCTCTCTCTCTCTCCCCCTTTTCCTCCCCTACTCACTCTCTCTCTCTCAAAAAAAAATATATATATTTGTAGGAAAAAAGATTGATACACATCAAGTTGTCGTTATCCTTAGCTCCTGGGACAATGAGTGATTAATGTTTTCTTCATTTCACATTTCTGCTTTTTACAAAATTTCTTCACAAGTTAGCATTATTTGAAAAATAACAATGTTAAAAATTATAATAAAAATCTTTAAAAGTACATATATTTCTTTTCTTGTGGGTATTTGTGTATGTACAAGGGGACTGTTTTCTCTAGGAACAGGAATGATTTCTCTTTCTAGCTGCCATGGTAATTTTCCAGAATACATGATTCAGTGGGACACATTTGAATGCTTCTGCTTGAATTAAAATGAATATCTAGAAGGAATCACAGGCTTTGGTTTAGAAGGTAAACAGGAGATCTTACCCTCTACCCACTGTTCAATTCCTGCTTACAGTCTCTATTTCAAGGGCTAGCCCAGCTTCTACTTACAAATCTCTGCTGCTGGAGTTGGCTTGCTGGCTGTGATAAAGTTCTTTATTTTGAAATGAAATCTATTTCTTAGTTGTTTTTCACACATTAGGTACTTTGACCTCCCCCACCCGCATGCCCCAAAGGCAAGAAATCTAAGTAAATCTAATTATGTCTCTTCCACATGATAGATTTTAAGTATTTGAAAATATTTCCTTGTTCTATATAAGTCCTTATTCTTTCACGTGTTCATTTTGTTCATTCATTCATTCATCTGTTCATTCAGTGGTTATTTACTGAGTGCCCACAAAGCTCTGTGCAAAGTATAATGGAAGCAGTTGAAGATACACTCTCCCTGCCTTCCAGATGCTCACAGTTTAGGGTTTCAGGTTAAATGCTGAAACTTTGAGATGGGTATGCAGGAGGTTACCCTTGGAAACACCTGGGAGAGGTGAGCAAAGCAGGGGCAGAGAGAGGGAAGGGCTGCCAAACAGTTGCAAGAGAGACCGCAGATGGTCTTAAGGGGAGCTCTGGGGATGGCTGACCCTTTCGAGCTATTTCATCTTGAGGCAAGGTGGTATGATTTTATATCTGCTATTGTCTAGTCACTGTATAGGGAGAACTTCTTTTCAAGGGTAAATTACTGGACAGGGATTCAGTAAATTACTGGACAGTGCTCCCCTCAGCCTAAGAAATCTTGTTGGTCCTGCAGGAAGAGTGTGAGTAGTGCACCACTGTCCTGCACAAGTGGAGAGATAGTTATTCCCTACAATAGAATATAGCGAACCAATTATTTGACTGGCTGTGAGTACAAAGTGTGAGGACATGTAGACAACCTGTAGGCTCACCTGAGGAGTCAGGACAGGTTTCCCAGGAAGTCAGGGTATGGATAGCAAGGAGAGTGCTTGTGAGCAATCTTTAGGTGGTAGAATTGACAGTCCTCAGTGGTTGTTTGGGCCAGGGAGTGAGGAGAAAGGAGACACCCAGGTTTCTGGTCTGGAAGTCCTTGGTGCATGTTATGCTATTTGCTGGAGTAGAGAACCTGTGGGAAAGAGTTATATGGCAGTCTTCTCTGAAGAAGAAAAAAAATGGAAACATGCCAGACAAAGGTAAGGAGTGTCTATCCTAATTGTCATTTCTAGCCCTAGAACTTTTTTTTTTTTAAAGATTTTATTTATTTGACAGAGAGAAACACAGCCAGAGAGGGAACACAAGCAAGGGGAGTGAGAGAGGGAGAAGCAGGCCTCCTGCCGAGCAGGGAGCCCGATGTGGGACTCGATCCTGGGTCTCCGGGATCATGACCCGAGCCGAAGGCAGTCGCCCAACCAACTGAGCCACCCAGGTGCCCCTAGCCCTAGAACTTTGTAAGCCAAACATTTCTTTCCCTCTAAGACTTGCTTGTATTTGTTTTTTTTATTTTTAATTTTGTTAATTAACATACAGTGCAGTAGGGGCATCTCAGTGGCTCAGTCGGTTGAGCATCTGCCTCCAGCTTAAGTCATGATCCCGGAGTCCTGGGATCTAGCCTCATATCGGGCTCCCTGTTCAGTGGAGGGCCTGCTTCTCCCTCTACCCCTCACTCCACTCTTGTGCTCTCTCACTCTCTCTGTTTTAAGAAAACATACAGTGCAATATTGGTTTCTGTAGTAGAATTCAGTAATTCATCACTTACATATAACCTGGTGCTCATCACACGTCAGTCCTTCCTTCCTTCCTTCCTTCCTTCCTTCCTTCCTTCCTTCCTTCCTTCCTTCTTTTTTTCTTTCCCCCCTCCCTCCCTTTCTAAATTTTTAATTTAAATTCCATTTAGTTAACATATAGTGTATTACTAGTTTCAGGGGTAGAATGTAGTGATCTCCAGTTGCATATAACACCCAGTGCTCATTACATCAAGTGCGCTCCTTAATGTCCTTAATGCCCATCACGCGGTTATCCCATCCCCCCACCCACCTCCCCTCCAACAACCTTGTTTATTTCCTATAGCTAGGAGTCTCTTATGGTTTGCCTCTCTATCTCTTTTTAAATATTTTACTTATTTATTTGACGGAGATAGAACAATCAGGGGGAGCTGCAGAGGGAGAGGAAGAATCAGGCTCCCTGCCAAGCAAGGAGCAAGATGTGGGGTTTGATCTCAGGACCCTGGGATCATGACCTGAGCTGAAGGTAGAACCCAACCAACTGAGTCACCCAACTTCTCCTTTCTTTGTGTTTTTATCTTATTTTATTTTTCCTTCCCTTCCCCTATATTTATATGTTTTGTTTCTTAAATTCCACATATAAGTGAAAACATATGGTATTTGTCTTTCTCTGACTGACTTATTTTGGTTAGCACAATACCCTCTAGTTCATCCACATTGTTGCAGATAAGTGCCCTCTTTTTAAATTTAATTTTTTCAGTGTTCCAAGATTCATTGTTTATGCCCCACACCCAGTGTTCCATGCAGTACATACCCTCAACACCCACCACCAGGCTCACTCATCCCGTATCCACTCCCCTCAAAGACTCTCAGTTTGTTTCTGAGTCTAAAGTCTCTCATGTTTCATCTCCCTCCCTGCTTTACCCCACTTCCCATTTCCTTTCCTTCTCCTGCTGTCTTCCATATTACTCCTTATGAGTGCCCTCTTTAAAGCTCATCACCCATCTAGCCTATTTCCCCCAAACCTCCCTCCATCAACCCTCAGTTTGTTCTCTACCCTTTAGAGTCACTTATGGCTTGTTTCCCTCTCTCCTTTTTTCTTTTACCCCTTCCCAAAATATGTCCCATATTTTCTCTCTTAAATTCCACATATAAGTGAGATCATATGGTATTTGTCTTTCTCTGACTTATTTCACTTAGCATAATTCACTAGAGTTCCATCCACATAAGACTTGTGTCTTTGGAATTAAAACTGATCACGTGAATATGCTTTCCCTCTTCCCTTATCCTTACCTACTTGTGGTGTGTTTTCACAGGACTCCCACCAAAGCTGACTCATATGAGCTCTTCCTAGAAGTATGCCATCCTGAAAACTGGCTGGGCAGCCAGTGGCCTGAGGACTTTGGAGTGATAGCTAATGAGTCAGGTGCTTGGGTCCCGGAGGAAATTTGCCAGTGCATCCTGGCTAAGTCTCAGCGTTTCTCAGCAGAATCCATTGATAAGAAGGAAGAGAACAATATGAAGAGGAAGAAGGAGCAGCTAAAGGAGCGTCTCAGTGCTGGGGACTCTCCCCATGGTGATTAGATCCTTCACATTTTTCACTTTTTGATTGCAGAGAAATGCTTTGCTCACCCACTATGCTCTGAAGCAGTAGAGCTTTGTGGTTAATGACTCCTGATTTCTTATGCCTCCGTTTCTGTGTGTAAAATGGGAATAATCGTAGTACTGAGTACTTAGGGTTGTTGGGAAGGGTAAGTGAGATAATCTGTGGAAAGTGCTTCGAATTAGAGTTTGGCATCTAACAGCAGCCAGCATGAGTTCCTCCCTTTACTGTTACACCTGTGTGCTAGGACGTCTAGAGGCAAGGTTCTTCTTTCTGCTCCTATTCAGGAGCCAAAATCTGTGATTACTTGCTGTCTCTGGATTTTTTTTTATCTTAATGCCTTATCTCATATACTCAAAAATCCTTTCCCCAGGAACTCTGAGATTAGTAATATTCCCTTCTTTTACAATTACTAAACTTGTGGGGTCAGCTGAGCCCAAGTCGTGTTGGGTAAAGAGAGGTTGGTTGCTAGTACATCAGAGAAATGCTGTCTTTCAGTTTTCTCACATCTTCATAAGTTCATTTTGGCTTCTGGCCTCTGGAGGTGAGCTTAGATTAGTGAATCTCCCCCAGAGCTTTTTAAATTTTTTTTCCTGATTTCTTTCAGCCTTTCCACTGGAGTCTGAAGTAGACTAGCTAGGAAATTACTTTTATCTCTGAGCTCCATAGATGCCCATTCTGACTCAACTCTGTAGGGAACAACTTGAGTGGGAGGAACTCATAATGCTCCCAGTTATGCTTTCTGTAATGTTTCTTTATTTGTCTTGTTCTTATAACAATTGCTTGCACTACTCATTGGACATTGCATAATACTGTTTATTGTGACAGCTCTTTTTTCCTAATGAACTATTAAAAGTTTTACTGCTGGTTGTGAGGGCGATCTGGCCATGACCTCTGTCAGGGTTGATTCGGCTGATCTGGCTGGCCAGGCGGGTGTTCCCTTCCTCCCTCACTACTCCATGTGCATCCCTCCCAAACCTGCGTGCTTGGTCAGAAGAGGACGACCTTCCCCAGTAGAGGAGGGCCATTCTTCGGTCGAGGGTACACGAGTAGCTGCAGTCCCCTGCTAGAACCTCCAAACAAGCTCTCAAGGTCCATTTGTAGGAGAACGTAGGGTAGTCAAGCTTCCAAGACTCCAGACACACCCAAATGAAGCCCTGCAGGTGGCAGTCTGCCTTGCTTTAAAAAAAGGCTTACTGCTATTTAGCTTTTCAGAGTCCCATGCTTTATCTCTCCTCTCCAGTTTGTTTGCAAGCTCTTTTGTGAAGTCTGTACTTCTGAGAGTGTTTTGCAGGATTTAATGTCCTTAGTAGATCTTAGGAAAACATTTGATTTTTGTTAAGTCCCTTTAGCTTGCTGTTGTCGTCAATATTTTTGTTTCTCTTCTCTGTATAGGCCTGGTTGGTTTACACAACATTGGACAGACCTGCTGTCTTAACTCCCTGATTCAGGTATTAATTATGAATGTGGGCTTCACCAAGATATTGAAGAGGTAAGACTAACATGTATATTATTGTACATTAAAAATTTTTTTCTATAACCTAGTCACCCTGTTCCTCCCCGCCTCCCAACTCCCCAGCAATGCTCAGTTTGTTTCCTGAGATTAAGAGTCTCTTATGGTTGTTTCTCTCCCCAGTCCCATCTTTTTTTTTTTTTTTTTTTAAGATTTTATTTATTTATTAGGCAGAGAGAGAGGAGGAAGCAGGCTCCCTGCTGAGCAGAGCCTGATATGGGCCTCAATCCCAGGACCCTGAGAAATTACTTGAGCCAAAGGCAGAGGCTTTAACCCACTGAGCCACCCAGGTGCCCTCCCCAGTCCCATCTTGTTTCATTTTTTCCCTTCATACCCGCCATGACCTCCCACCCTGCCTCTCAAATTCCTCATATCAGAGTGATCATATGACAATTGTCTTTTTCTGATTGACTTATTTTGCTCAGCATAATACCCTCCAGTTCCATCCACATCATTGCAAATGGCAAGATTTTGGGGTTTTTTTGATGGCTGTATGGTATTCCATTGTATGTATGTACGTATGTATATATATACACATATATATACCACATCTTCTTTATCCATTCGTCTGTTGATGGCCATCTAGGTTCTTTTCATAGTTTGGCTATTATGGACATTGCTGCGATAAACTTTTGGGTGCATGCACCCCTTCGGATCACTACATTTGTATCTTCAGGGTAAATACCCAGTAGTGAATTTGCTGGGTTGACTTGTACTTTTAAAAGTCTTCTTTGTTTGTTAGCAATTTGTATGTCTTTTTTGAGAAGTCTGTTCATGTCTTCTGCCCACTTTTTGATGTGATCATCTTTTTTTTTGGGTGTTGAGTTTGAGGAGTTCTTTATAGATTTTGGACATCAGCCCTTTGTCTGTAGTATCATTTGTGAGTATCTTCTCCCATTCCATGGGTTGCCTCTTTGTTTTGTTGAGTATTTTCTTTGCTGTGCAGAAGCTTTTTATTTTGACGAAGTTCCAAAAGTTCATTTTCACTTTTGTTTGCTTTGTCTTGGAGACATGTCTTGAAAGAAGTTGCTGTAGCCAATGTTGAAGAGGTTACTGTCTATGTTCTCCTCTAGGATTTTGATAGATTCCTGCCTCATGTTGAGATCTTACTTGTAGAGCATAAGCAGGGGGAGTGAGAGAGGGAGAAGCAGGCTTCCCGCCGAGCAGGGAGCCCAATGCGGGGCTCGATCCCGGGTCTCTGGATGATGACCTGAGCCAAAGGCAGTTGCCCAACCAACTGAGCCACCCAGGCGCCCCAGTACTTTTATTTTTTAATTTACTTTAATTAATTTTTGTTTTGTTTTTAAACTTAAAATCCATTTAATTAACATATAGTGTATTATTAGTTTCAGAAGTAGAATTTAGTGGTTCATCAGTTGCATATAACACCCAGTGCTCACTCCATCAAGTGCCCATCACCCAGTTACCTCATCCTTGCCCACCTCCCATCCAGCAACCCTGTTTTTTCCCTATAGTTAAAAGTTTCTTACAGTTTGTCTTCCTCTCTGATTTTGTCTTGCTTTATTTTTCCTTCCCTTCCCCTATGTTCATCTGTTTTTTTCTTAAATTCCACAAATGGGCACTGGTACTTTTAAAGACTCTCCAGGTGATCTGAAACTGCAGCCAGCTTTGGTAGTCACTGATTTGGTTAAAGCAGTGTTGGGACTAGATCATTATCAGAAATATCAGAGGAGGAATAAATCAAAAAGTAGGCCCCTGAATCTCTACATTGATTTCTCTCAAACACAACACACGCACGTGCGCGCGCACACACACACAGAGTGTATATATGTGTGTATATATATTTATACATGTATATACTTTCTTTAAAAAATATATTTACTTATTAATTAATAAAATTATTTTTAGTAAGTTTTTTATTGCCCCTAATTCTTTTTTAAGTTTTTAATTGAAATTCCAGTTAATTAACATACAGTGCAATATTACTTTCAGGTGTATGGTGAAGTATTCAACACTTCCCGTACATCACCTGGTGCTCATTACAAGTGCCCTCCTTAACCTCTGTCACATATTTCATTCATCCCCTTACCCACCTCTCCTCTAGTAACCAGCATTTGTTCTCTGTAGTTAAGAGTCTGTTTCTTAGTTGATCCCTCTCTTTCTTTTTACCCCATGCTCATTTGTTTTTTAAATTCCATAAATGGGTGCAATCATACGGTATTTGTCTTTCTCTGACTGACTTATTTTCGTTAGCATAATACTCCTTCCTCCATCCATGTTGTTGCAAATGGCAAGAATTTACTCCTTTTTGTGATTGAGTAATATTCTATTACACACACACACACACACACACACACACACACACACACACACACACACACCTCTCTTTGGTTTGGCTTATTCCTAGGTGTCTTATGGTTTTTGGTGTAATTGTAAATGGGATTGATTCCTTTCTTCTGCCTCCTTGTTAGTGTATAGAAATGCAACTAATTTCTATGCATTGATTTTATATCTTGCCACTTTGCTGAGTTCCTGTAACAGTTCTAGCAGTTTTTTGGTGGAGTCTTTTGGGTTTTCCACATAGAGTGTCATGTCGTCTGTGAAGTGTGAGAGTTTGACTTCTTTGCCTATTTGGATGCCTTTTATTTCTTTTTGTTGCCTTATTGCTAAGGCTAGGACTTCTTGTACTATGTTGAACAACAGTAGCGAGAGTGTTCTGTCCCTGTCCTGTTCATGACCTTAGGGGAAAAGTTCTCAGGTTTTCTCCATTGAGGATGATTTTCTCTGTGGGTTTTTCATATATGGCTTTTATGATCTTGAAGTATCTTCCCTCTATCCCTACATGGTGGAAAGTATTTTACTGAGAATGGATGTTTTATTTTGTCAAATGCTTTTTCTGCATCTATTGAGAGGATCTTATGGTGCTTGTCTTTTATTTTATTAATGCGGTGTATTACAATGCCTGATTTATGGATGTTGTTACCACCCTTGCAGCCCAGGAATAAATCCCACATGGTCTTGGTGAATAATCCTTTGAATGTACTATTGGATCCTATTAGCTAGTATCTTTTTTTTTTTAATTGTTACTTAAATTTTTTTCCAGTGTTCCAAGATTCATTCCCCATTCCCCACACCCAGTGCTCCACGCTTTAGGTGTCCCCAGTACCTTGGTGAGAATTTTTACATCCATGTTCATCAGGGATATTGGTCTGTAATTCTCCTTTTTGATGGGTTCTTTGTCTGGGTTTGGGATAAGGGTAATACTGGACTCAAAGAATGAGTTTGGAAGTTTTCCTTCCATTTCTATTTTTTGAAACAACTTCAGAAAAATAGGTGTTAGTTCTTCTTTATTTATTTAATTTTTTAAATTTAAATTCAGTTAGCCAAAGTATAATATGTCATTGCTTTTTGATATAATGTTCAGTGACTAATCAGTTTGGTATAACACCCAGTGCTCAACTCATCAACTGTGGTCTGAAAATATGCATGGAATAATCTCAGTCTTTTGGTATTGGTTGAGACCCATTTGTGATCCATTATGTGATCTCTTCTGGAGAATGTTGCATGTGCACTCAAGAGGAAAGTACCTTCTGCTGCTTTTCTAAGAACCAGCTCTTAGTTTCATTGATCTCTTCTACTGTTCTTTGTTTTTTTTATTTGTATGTCATTGACTTCTGCTCTCACCCTTGTTAATTCTCTTCTCCTGTTGAATTTAGGTTTTATTTACTATTCTTTCTCCAGCTCCTTTAGGTGTAAGATTAGGTTGTGCATTTGATACTTTCATTGTTTCTTGAGGATGGTCTGTATTGCTATATACTTCCTTCTTAGGACTGCTCTTGCTTCATCCCAAAGGTTCTGAACTGTCTGTCTTCATTTTTATTTGTTTCCACGTATTTTTTAATTCTTTAATTTCCTGGTTGATCCATTCATTCTTTAGTAGGATGCCCTTTAACCTCCATACATTTGTGGTCTTTCCTTGTAGTTGACTTCAAGTTTTAAAGCATTGTGTTCTAAAAATATGAATGAAATAATCTCAATCTTTTGGTATTAGTTGATACCTGATTTGTGATCCAGTATGTGATTTCTTCTGAAGAATGTTCCATGTGCACTTGTGAAGAAAGTACATTCCACTGCTTTAGGATGAAATGAAATGCTCTGAATATATCTGCCAAGTCCATCTGGTCCAGTGTGTCATTCAAAGCCCTGTTTCCTTGCTGATGTTTTGTATATATTATCTGTCCATTTATGTGAGTGAAGTGTTCAAATCCCCTACTATTATTGTATTATTATCAATGTAATTCTTTAATTTTGTTATTAATTGGTTTATATAACTGGCTACTCCTGTGTTGCATAAATACTTACATTTGCTAGATTACAACAATTCTTGTTGTAAGAACAACAATTCTTGTTGTAAGACCCTTTATTATGATAGCGTGTCCTTAGTAATATCTTATTACAGTCTTTGGTTTAAAATCTAGTTTGATACAAGGATGGCTACCCCAGCTTTCTTTGGATGTCCACTGGCATGATAAATGGTTCTCCACTTCCTCACTTTCAATCTGGAGATGTCTTTGGGTCTAAAGTGAGGGTCTTGTAAATAGCATATTTATAGGTCTTGTGTTTTTATCCTTCCTGATACCCTCTGTGTTGTTATTGGAACATTTAGTCCATTTACATTCAGAGTAATTTTGAAAGATATGACGTGAGTGCCATTGTATTACCTGTAAAGTTGCTGTTCTTATAGGTTGTCTCTGTTCCTTTCTAGTTTTTGTTACTTTTGGTCTCTCTGTTCACTCAAGGGGTACCCTTTGATAATTCTTGCAAGGCTGGTTTAATGTTCACAGATTCATTTGGTTTTTGTTTGTCCTAGAAACTCTTTCAGCTATTTAATCCTCAAATAAATTTTCTGTCCCCTTTTCTCCCACTTCCTCTTCTGGGACTCCTATAACAAATGTTATTACACTTAATAACTTAGTCCCTGAGTTCCATAAGTATGTTCTCATGTTACATAGTTTTTCTTTCTCTCTTTTGTTCAGCTTCACTGCTTTCCATTTCTAGGTCATTAATTCATTCCTCTGGTTCTTCCAATCTGCTGTTCATTACATCAAGCAGGTTTCTAATTTCATTTATTGCACTCTTCATCTTTTTTTCTTTAACTCTTTTTTCTCTGTGATGAGTTTCTTTAACTCTTTTATTGCTCTTTTTCTTTAATTCTTGTATGTATGTCTCACTGATGTCTTTTATTCTTTTCTCAAGCCCAGTGAGTATCCCTAGGATCATTGCTTTAAATTTTTCCCTCAATCATGTTACTTATATCTGTTTGAGTCATATCTCTGGCTATGGCCTTATCTTGTTCTTTCATTTGGGATAAATTCCTATGTCTTCCAGTTGTGTCTAAGTCTCTGCTTGCTTCTCTATGTTAGGAAAGTCAGTTGTGTCTCCTGTTCCTGAAAGTAATGACCTAATAAAGAGAGGTCGTATAGTGCCCAGGGCCTGCTGCTTTAGGGCATGTCTCCTGTGTGTGCTGCATATGCTCTACTGTTGTGTTTTGGCTTCTCTGTCCTTCAGGCCAGTCATTTCAAGAGGATATCCTTGCTTGCTCTGAGCAATATTTTCTCTCAGGCCTGAATTTTAACTAGGTGGCGAGTTTTAACTAAGTGTGAACTGGTTTGCTTATGAAATGAGACCTGTCACCACCTCCCCTGCAACTGAGGTCCTGCAGGACTCTCTATTTGAGAGGTTTGCTATGGTTGGGGGTTTGTGCTGGCCTTTTGGGGTAGAGGTTTACCACACTGGGACTTAGGCAAGCATGATTGAGAAGGGTTGTTTTACTGGAGCTTGAGGGTATGGGGCTTGGTGTAGGTAAGTTAGGCAGCTAGTGTGGGTACACCCACTTCCCATAGATGGCTCTGTATTCATGCTGAGGGGTGGGGGAGGGAAAAGGTACCACTTAGCTCTTTTATTCCTGAGTGGTGTCCCTGTACATGCTCCCTTTCAGGGATGTGCTCTCAGAGGAGCAAATAATTTCTCCACTGTGTGCCCCAGGCATGCTTTAGATCCCTGTTACCATGCCGACTGAGTTGTTTCCTGCCTTCTCTCCAGGAATAGCACAGTGACCTCTCGGCTCTGTCCCAGTCAAGACCTCTGATCTTGGCTCTGGCCCTCTGATCTCTGGCTTTGGTTCCAGATTTAAGCCCTGCTGATTGCAAGAACTCATGAAATTCTATCCCTCTCCTTTTCTAAGCCAATGGCTTTGGGGAAGTGTTCTCCTTGTGTGTTCTCCTGTGTACTCCTCTCTCTCTTCTCCCCTTTCTCCATGACCGTGGCTTCCTCCACTCTGCAACACCTGCAGTCTGTTTCTCCCCTAAACCACTCTCTACACTTCCTACATTCTTTGATGTGGCCTCTTCTCCTCCTTTAGTTGTGGAGTTTGTTCTGTCTGCAGGCCAACTTGATAGTTATCTAGTTGTGTTCCCGGGACTAGTTGTGTTCCTCCTTCTATTGGCTCAGGCAATGAGAGATTTCTGTAATTAAATAAATTATTTTCAAAATAAACTGACATTCCTTCATGTCCTTTATTGCCAGGATCTAAATCAGTATTTGCCTTTTCACTGTGGAGTACTTCAGCCTGGACATTTGGCTGTATGGCCGTTTTGATGTGAAGCCAGGACCCTCTTCATCTGCCTTTCATTGAAGTGTGACTGTTGAGCAGAGTGGGGAGAGGGGTGAGGCAAGAGCTGTCTGATGCCCCCCCTCCCCTTGAGAGGATACTCACCACAGCCAGTTAGCTAATACGGTGCTTCTCAACCATGTTTATATATTTAAATCATCTGGGAAACAAAAATTCTGATAACTGGGCTCCACCATCAGAAATTCTGACTAAAGCAAATTCTTATTTAGTTAGTCTGCAAAGTGGCCTGGACATGGAGAGTTTTGGAAGTTCCTGCAAGTGATTCCAATATGCATCTAACATTGGGAGCTGTGGGGATAAGAAGTTCCATGGATGTTCTTATTTGGCAGGATAACAGTACCAAGGGGAACAGAAGAGCAGAGAAGAAGTGTTCCATTCCAGTTGCTCTTGTTACTGGAGAGGATGCAGGACAGCCGGCAGAAAGCAGTGCAACCTATGGAGCTTGCATACTGTCTCCAGAAGTACAATGTTCCAAGTAAGATAGCCTTCTCAGCTCTGAAAGAAAGAGGGGGTGGAGGTTGGGGAAGTGGAAAGGGGGGGTGCCTTAATGAATGAGTCAGCTGCTGTTTCCTTCTCTGTTTTGGAAGAGTTTGTGAATGGATGGGTATTAGTTCTTTAAATGTTTGGTAGAATTAAGCCAATTCTGGACCTAGAATTTTCTTTGTGGGAAGTTTCAAAATGACTGATTTAGTAATTTTCCTTTTTATAGTTAGGGTCCTTTCTTCAGGTTGAAAACTGA
>PITA01013636.1:0-56790 GCA_004023965.1 Spilogale gracilis | reverse complement strand
TTTTTTTTTTTTTTAAAGATTTTATTTATTTATTTGACAGCGAGAAACACAGCCAGAGAGGGAACACAAGCAGGGGGAGTGAGAGAGGGAGAAGCAGGCGAGCCCAACGTGGGACTCGATCCCGGGTCTCCGGGATCATGACCTGAGCCGAAAGCAGTCACTTAACCAACTGGGCCACCCAGGCGCCCCTGCTTCTAGGTCTTTTAGGCAAGGCTCTGAACCCGTGGAAGCCTGTTTCCACAAGCATGGCTGGAGATGGGCATTTGAAGGGTCAAATGACATAATTCACCTGGAAGCATTTTTAAACTGTAAAGTGCCGCAAAGGCATAGTATTAGTCACTTAGCAAAAAGAAGTGACTAGTTACGTGCCCTTCAACTAATCCGAGATACTAACTTAAAATGCAGAATATTATGACACTGGCCTCATCTTCAGAGCCCTGCAGTTCTTAAATATCTACATTTTATTTATTTTTTATTTCATTCATGTTATTATTGGTTTTAAAATCACTGTTTTAAGGAATTTTTTTAACAAAGATTTTATTTATTTATTTGAGAGGGAAAGTGCAAGTGGGGGGAGGAGAAGAGAAGGAGGGACAGGTAGGGGGAAAGAAACTCAAGCCGACTCTGAGCTGAGCTCAGAGCCCAGCACAAGGCTTGATCTCACGACCCGGAGATCACAGCCTGAGCTGAAACCAAGACTCAGGCACTCAACTGATGGAGCCACCCAGGGCCCCAAATGTCTACATTTTAAAATCAATGCATTTTTCTTGGCATTTCTTGTCCTCTTTGATTTTTTAAATTCCTCCAATTTCCTCTCAGCTTTTTATTGATTTTAATAATATTTATCTTTTATATTGCTTAATGTTTTTGCTATTCCTCAGTGTGATCATATTGCCTCTAGTCTTACCTTATATCATCATTTATAGAGTCTCTGGTTCCTTCACAACCGAGTGCCTACGTGACACTGTTCTATTTTCTGGGGATGCAGTCGTAAAAATGCAGCGTTGCCTCCTCTTATGATGAATCTTATGATACACACACACACACACACACACACACACACACACAATGCTAGGTAGCATTAAATACTATGAGGAGAGGGAACCATTGGCTCAAAAACAATGGGGGTGAGGTGGAGGAAAAAATTATTCCAGGCCAGTGTTGATGTTCCGAGCCAGATAGAGCAAGAAACCCAGTATTCATGGAGTGAGGGTTACAACCACTGGGAAAGAATTGAAGAGAGATAGGCTAGTGCAGATCACAAATAACTCTGTCATCCATGGATAGGAGTCTGCTTTCTCCCAAGTGGATGGAAACCACTGGGGGGAATGTACAACAGGATAACAATGCAATCTCATGCATACTCACACAACTGACATGGCCGCCATATTCAATAAGACTGTGAACTGCTGAAATAGGAGATTACAATTTCTTCATCCAGATCCCGAAGCAAAGTCCATTCATAGACTGGGAGCCCAATGACAGAAGAGTTCAGTTATGCTTGAAGAAGTACTATGGACTGACTTTTTGTGTCCCCTCAAAATTCATATGTTGAAATCCCAATGCCCAATGCGATAGTATTAGGAGGTGGGGCTTTGGGAAGCTTAGATTATGAGGGTGGAGCCCTCCTGAATGGGTTTGGTACTTTTACAAAAGAAACCCCACTGAGGATGTAGTAAGAAGTAGACAATGGACAACCTGGAGAGGAAGCAGTTCCCCACCAGAACCTGAGCCCATGGGCTCCTGATCTCCAGAACCATGAGAAATAAATATCCGTTGTTTATAAGCGGTCCATACTGTGGTATTTGTCTATCACAGCCCAAACTGACTAAGACAAGAACATTCCAGTTTATCTGTTAATTATTTTGTGGTCATCTCACAATTGGAGGGCTATGAGGGGAAAGGGAAGTGCCTAGACTTTCCAACAACTACCGAATCAAGGGTGTCTGAGCTCTCAGGAATACCAGGAGAAAGAACCTAGACACCATCACAGCTCTACAGCTAGAGTGGGCCTTTGGAGGCTTGGCGATATATGGAGGTCTGGTCCAAGTCTGTCCCATGGTGGGGTCAATACATGTTCATTCCTGGGGACATCTATGTGGATGCTGAAGTCACTGATATGAGGAATAGAGACAGAGAGAAAACTATGAGATCAATCAGAGGATAAGGGGTACTCACCAGGTGGTGGGAAGAGTATCACTAGAAAGGATGGTAACAATGGGACTGGTCTGATGATGTGGGCTTCAAAAGCACTGGGATTCTCGTGGGAGAAGAAATGTCTAGAAGCAGAAGGAAAAAGAAGGGCATTTATCTCAGTCCAGGCCCACTCTGGAAAAAAATAGCCACCCCTTTATGAAATTATAAAGTAGCATATGACACCGTGAGATGGGGGCTGTGAGCCACCCCCCTGCCCCCCGTGTACCACACATGTTCTGTCTGACATGTCACTTAACCCTTTGGTCTGACAGCTTCCCGAAAGGCTTGGTTCAACACCAGGAACCACGAGACCTCAGAAACAGAATGGAGACTGTGCACTCATCTCTGTTCAGCACAAAGTCTAAAGAAAATGCTTTTCAGTCCCCTCTGGCCTGCCTCGCTGGGGGCCCCGGTAATTGAGAGCATTAATAAGATAATGTTCAAAGGGCTTTAAGCTCACTGGAAGAAAGGCGGTCCGTAAACACAAGGTGCCAGGTGATTTTGCACAGGTGTTCCTGCCGTTGGCCCTCAGTTTCATAAGCTTTGTCACACCCATAATGGATGTCACACCCAGGAGGTTAAGGGGAATTCTGTACGTGGTTCCTTACTTGTCTCTTCTTCCCTGAGTACACCTCGACTTTAGGCTTCAAGCAGGTCTTAGGGACAACTCCTTAACAAAATCTCTGGCGTTTGCAGAGACAACAGAAGGATTAACTCAGCCACGCAGAAACCACTCCATGGAATGACTTTCTGTTCAGTTTCTGCAGCATAAACACAAATACGCACACACAAACACAAACACATTAGATGCTTATTTCTACTCTCTTCATAGGTACACGTGTATATATGTACCTAGAGCAAAAGACACACAACACACCCCCCAAAAGGGGACAACACTGGCATCGACTCTCCACTAAGGCACCCGTGAACCTGAGAGCCAGGCTGAGCTAAGAGGTGGATGATTCCACTTCTCTGTTCAGATCACTTGGTTCTGCTCCCCTTTTTGACCTGCTTTGGTGTCACTTGCTGGTTTAGACTCCATCCCGACTCATGTGGATAGTTTAACCTCTCGATCACACTCAGAGTTTAGACTTGAAGAGAGAGAGAGACTTCTGCTGTGTTCTTCCTCTGGGGGCTTCAGGGAAGGTCATGGTGACGCTGGAATATCAAAAGGTGGGGGTGTCCTTTGATGCGCACTGAAAACTAGCAAATAGTAGAGCTCTCCAAACAGCCCCTGGATGGCGGGTCCTCCCCTCTGCCTGCAGAGGTGCAAAGGGCTGTCGTTCTCCGTGCTGTTTGGGGCAGGTGTTTCCCTTGGTAGGCTGCGTGCTTCCTGAAAAAGTTGGGCTCCCCCAGCATAGGCATAGACGGAGGGCTGACCACAGGCCTGACCCTGGGTTCAGACTCCTCGAAACGCTACCTTCTTTTATGTTCTCCTTTTCTGTCACCCCACCAAACGTCCTCCTCCTTAACCTCCAACCTAAATGGCGGTTGACTGGTCTGCTTTTGCTTCTCTGATTCCCTGAGAGCTGCAAGACATGTAACTTTGGGTTTTTATGCATTTCCCAGCATTTCCTAGAGAGAAGTTATAGGAACCAAATGCAGAGGACTTGAGTCTTGCGAGAAAACAAATTCTATGAACTCCTGTACTCTTGTGAGGTCAGAGCTATGCAGCCAACTGCTCATTTGGGGGGGCTCTGGGTCCCTGCTGGGTGTTCAGCTGGGGAACTAGAGCCCATCTTGTTTCTCTGCCACCACCCCGCTCTCACCAAGGCCCCTCCATGTACATATTATTTTCTGTTGCTGTTGTTGCTGGGAGCCTCCAAGACTTCTTCCTGACTTCCTAAAGGGATCTCTCGACTTCTCTGTAATTTCATGCCTTGCGATCAGTGCTAAGGGATTGGGGCTATATTATCTTATTCTGTGGCTGTTTGAGCTTTCATTAAAGGGATCTGCAACCACCACTCTGTTCAGTATGAAATCACCTTCCTGATATGAAGGGGAGGAGGGGAGGAATGTGGTGTACAAGGCAAGAACTTTTGGATGCATGGGGCCCAGAGGATGGCCCAGACATAAACTTCTCCCCTGCCTCCCTACCCTCATTTGACTGGTTGAGGCAAGTTACTTTGGATGATTCCCCAAAACCTTAATAAAGTTACAATGAGTTGTATTTCCTTTATTTGCCCAGTAAATGTCACCTGTCTATTTACTTCTCCCTTTTATGTTTCCTCTGAGCTTTCCCCTGGGAGCCGCTCTTTGCTTCTCCCTTCCTCCCTCCCTCCACCCCCGCACTCTCTTTCTCGGTCCCCTCACCTCCCTGCACTATTTCCTTTTGTTGCCTCAGATTTAACACAATGTGTCCAGCTCTGGCTCAGGAACAGGCTCTTTGTGGTTCATATTTTCAGATCACCCTCTAGTCTCTAGTCTCTTTGCCTGGCTTAATCTATGAGGATTGCACAAGGTGTCCTCTGGAATGTTCTAGCATGGCAGTTCCAAAACATTTGGTCTTTCTGCCGCCAGTGCTTGGGATTTCCATCTTAAGTAGGGTGTGCCTCATCTGAAAACCCTAAGGCAAGGAGGCATTTGGGGTCTATAGGGCAGTCAGACTTCTCTATAGCTTTGAGGGTGGTGATGCTTGCGTGGGGAGAAATGTCATAACAATGCCAGGAACAACAAAAGCAGGGATGAAAAACCTGCGAAAGCCCTGCCAGGCAGAGGTGTTTGTGTAAGAGCTGATTTTTCTCCCATCCAACAGCACCCGTGTGGGAGGGGCAAGGCTTCCTTTCTCAGGCTTCCCAGCTGGCCTCCCGCGGCCAGGAGAGCAGGGTGACAAAGGGAGTCCAGATGGAAAGCAGCCAGAATAGTGACCTGGGAATTCACTTGGCCACCGATACTGCCAAATAGGACTTTAATCTGATTTATCCAAAATGTAAGAAGATACTTAGATGTCCCAGACTCTGTGTTAGGCATGAGTGTCCTAGAGATAAATACAGTTGAAGAGGATTGGGAGGTTTTGGTGTTCCACTGGGCTTGGAATGGCGGACCAAGGGTGGGGTAGAGGATGACTCCCAGCTGCCTGCCTTAGGTGATTAGGAGGAAGGTGGTGACGTTAGTGAACAAAGGGACCAGGTTTGAGGAGCAGGTTTGAGCAAGGTGGGGCAGGGAAGGAGTGTGGAATGATATGTTTGGTTGGGTAGGTGTTGAGTGTAGCACACCATAAGTCATCCAAGTGGAGATTCCAGAAAGTGTGAAAGTATAAGTGCGGGGTTTACCAGAGAGAGCTCAGAATTGGAAATTTGATCTGGAAGTCATCCTGATAGATAGAGCCAGTAACTAAAGTTGTTCTGACTTTATGCTTCCTAATATGGATAAAAGGGATAAATTTCTGCTGTGAAGTAATACAAATGTATATATGATGTGATATATATATCACAGAGCTCCTAAAAGCATTGAAATTTCCTAGCCGATAAGAAGAGCACCAGGAGCATCTTTCGTTCTCATATTTGTTCTTTGATTCAGTTCCAGATACTGAACTCTTAAATCCCTTGGAATTTGCTGGGTGACAGAGTCTCTTTATTTCCAATGAGGCAACTCATGGTGGGCTATTCACTAACCTCAGGATAGGGGCGCTGGTCACCAGAAAGACCAACCTATGATCAGAAACTCAGAACTTTCCACTCCACCCTCCATAGGGGAGAAGGGCTGGGGCCTAAGCTAATGACCAATTATGCCTATGTAATGAGGCTTACATAAAAATCCCTAAAGTACTGTGTTTGGAGAGCTTCTGGGTTAGGTGAACTTAATCTCCCTGCTGGGACCAGACCCCCTGGTAGGTAGTGTCAGAATTAAATTAAATTAAATTGCAGGACAACCCAGCTGGTGTCACAGAATTGCTTGATGTGTAGAAAACCCAAACACCTGGTGCTGGAAATATTGTGTGTGAAAAAAACCCACAGGAGTGTTTTTCCTTTATATCTTCCCCAGTAAACTCATGGGGTTATTGAAATAATTTAATGACATAGTTTACTTGAAGGTATTTTTAACATGCAAAAGGATGCAATTATAAGATCTTAATATTATTGTTTGATCCCTGTGTTTGTAATATGACACTTTGTATGGAATGTAAAGTGAGAGAAGATGAAACCCTTCTCTCAAAAAGCTTACAATTAATGAAGGGTAGGGGGAAAAATACCTGTGCCTTCAAAATAATGAGGAAGGTTCTAGGATTTGGATTCTCCTAGGATTTGGGTGGAAGAGGGGGTACCACATGGGAAATAATTCCTGGTGGGGAAATGGTAGTGATCGAGCTCTACTTCATGATCAAAAAGCCTATGTCCATGGTTGTATAACTGTTGGAAGAAGGCTTTGTCCTAACTGAGTCACTTTTTAAGGTTCCTTTCCATTATGCAGGCAGTTTGTAGGATGCTTTCTCCATTTGGAAGATGGCCACTTATCAAAAACCTTGAAACACCCAGTCAGTACCTTCTCCACAGGGATTGATAGTTTCTGTTGGCAAAGTATAAAAGCCACAGCTGGGACTGCCTACATAATTTGTGGGACTCATTGAAAAGTGAAAACACGAGCCTCTCATTTATATATATTTAAGAATTTCAATTAAGAAGTGACAGCAGAGCACTTAACCAAGCGGAAGAGCCTTCTAAGTGTGAGGCCCTGTGTTACTGAAGACAGTGCCCGCACATGAAGCTGTGTATGGTATTTCTGGAATCTACTACGGGGATATCACCTGGGTAGCCAGCTGAATTGAGGAAAAGAGCTTGAGTCTCCAGGCATTCAATAAGGAATTGTTTACTCACTGCACCAAGCATCTATTATATATTGGACCAGCCGTGGGGTGGGCACAGGGGTTCTGAGAATAGGTAAAGCTCTTTTCTCTTGAGGAGTTCATTTGTTTGCTTGTTTAGTAAAAACAAAAACAAAACAAAACAAACAAACACACACACACACACACACACACACACACACACATATATATATATATAATATTCTTATTTGGTCATTGTGTTTATAATATGACACTTAGCAGGGAATATAAAGTGGAAGAAGATGAAACCCTTCTCTCAAAGAGCTTGGAATTAATGAAGGGTCTAGAAAAAGTACCTTCAAAACAACAAGGAAGGTTCTAGGATTTGGATTCTCCTAAGATTTGGGTGGAAGAGAGAATATATATTCTTTTCCAAGGAGTCTTTCCATCAGCAAGACTTCAGACCACACATGATCATAAGGAGATACTAGTTCTCTGGGGGCAACCGGGTAGGGCCATGACTGTTGAAGCCCCACCTGGTTCCTCTGGCTGTGAGCATTGTATTTTCTGGACAAGTCAGGGAGTCCTGTCCAGTGTAATCTTTTCCAGCACAAAGGTTTCTCAAACCTTAGAACTCTGTCACCCCTATTCACATCCACCCTGCCTTCAGGGACTTCATGTGGTGCTCAGATATCCTTTCTTTTTTTACTATCCTTTTATTATGGCATTTTGGGTCAAGGACATAGGTCAGTGGGCCAGACCACAGCCTCACAGAATATCTATCTGCAGCTTTTTTATCTTTTCAAATCTAGGTAGACATTTGAAATCCAGAAAGGGTTGGGCCAGTCTTCTTTCCTCCTAGAAGAGAGAAACAATATTAGGACCAGACTGAGGAAGGTAATGGCTCTTAAGACCACGTCCCTTCCCTGCTTCCTTCCCCCTCCTTCTGCAACTGGAAGGCGTGATTCTGTGCATCCTGATGACCCTTCTTTCCTCTCTCCTCCTTCTGTACACACTCTCTCTCCCCACATGACATTGTCTAACATCTACATTGCTTTGTCTCTCACAGGACCCCTTTCTCCAGGCCGAGCTTTGCCATTGAGCCACCAGTCTATTTTGAGTGAATTTATAAGCCACAGACCCCCAAAACCTAGTGCTGAATTTATTGTCAAGGGTGGTGTTGCCTACAAGCTGAGAACTGGAAGATATTTCCCAGAGGCCTGGGTACCCAAAGAACTGGGCTTCCCTTGAAGAGTCTTATTTTTAGTCTGATATAAATTGGGTAACTGACTTTGCTTTCCTTTATAATGGCTGGCTGAGAACGAAATCTGCTTAGGATTTTACATGCCTGCCTGGTACTCAAAAAGTTTTTCTACAAATAATTTGACGTAACTCTACCAAAATGTATGGGGATTTATTGCATTTTATTTGAACACTGACCTTTCCCTTGTTTTAATCTCCCTTTCCCTTTTTCCTTGTGATTTTTCTATTTTTATACTGGTATACTACTTGTATCATGTCGTTTTTTTTTTTTGAAGATTTTATTTATTTATTTGACAGAGAGAAACACAGCCAGAGAGGGAACACAAGCAGGGGGAGTGAGAGAGGGAGAAGCAGGCTTCCTGCCCAGCAGGGAGCCCGATGTGGGGCTCGATCCTGGGTCTCTGGGATCATGACCTGAGCCGAAGGCAGTCGCTTAACAACTGAGCCACCCAGGCGCCCCTCATGTAGCTTTTTTAAAGAGAGGCAAGGTAATAGATAAATACATTAACACGGAAACGCAGAGAGTAAATGAATTTTTAATTAGTCGTGGAAAACCCTCTTTTTGTCCCCACACCCCCTTCCCTTCCCTTTCCATTCCACCTGTTCCACAAACCCTGCACAAAGATGGCAGACCACCAGGGACAGATCAGAAGTGAACAGTAACCAAGATCCTAGGAACCTAGGAACACGTGACTAAATCATCCAATCACATGAGTCATTGCCCAGTTTCTGGTCGGTGCTTTGCAGAGGAGGCGCACGTGCGCATGTGGGAACGTGAACTCCACGAAGGGAGAGAAGGAGTGTTTTCTTTGATCAACTCTAGGCATCTGCTTCATTTCCCACACAAGTGGAGTGTGAGGAAGATGAGGAGGGTGGGGCTTTTGAAGGAGGCCCTGAGAATTTCCAGTGGCTGTTAACAGCAGGATAGACAACTCTGAGTTTAACATAATTCAGTCCCGGCTCCGTAGCTGAGGGTTGGGGAGGAATAGGATGAACCTTTAGAATCATTTTAGCCTCACAATTTATGGGCTGGAGCTGGAGCCACTCAGCTGCATAAATTTAAAACTTGCTGCTGGTACAGGGCAGAACCCTCTCACTTTGTGCAAGAGCCACGTACGTTTCTGGGCATTTCCATGGAAATTGAGCGCTTACACAGTAAATAATGTTTAACATACAGCTGGGCAGCTCTCAGTTCAAAAGAACCCTGGAGTGAATCCTTTTGCAAGCCAAAGTTCCTCTGTGACTTAAGTAATCATGTTCTAATTTATATTTTCTCTTAACTGGGATTGTAACCTAAGGAGTTGCTTTATAAAATCTTTATGCAATGTAAGTAAATAAGTTAGTGCATCTCCTGTAATATTTTTCCCATGGGCAAAATGATCAGAGATAGGTCATACTGGCAATAATATTTTAAGTCAATGATTTAATCATGGACTTAGAAGAGATATGGTTCTTTTGTCAATTTATAAAGCAGGGAGAGCCAGAGTTTAGGTTGTTCATCTAAAAATGGCTCACCTGCCTATTGCCCTGGGATGTCCAGACTTCTTTAATTAAAGCCAGCAGAGGACCATGGGGGATGCCACAAGAGGAAATTGGTTTAAACTGTACCTTGATTCAGTCACTGTCTTAAACCTGCTTGACTTTGAGCTGGTCTCTTAAAATCACCGAGTTTCAGTTTCCTCAGCTTAAAAGCGAGCTAAAATATTACACAGGCTCTCTGTTGAGAATAGGGAAGCACAGTGTTGATAATATACTTTATAAAGTGCTGAAGACCTCCCATAGTAGTCTCACTGACAGAGGACACGGTGGTTTTGTTTGCTTTTATTTTGCTTTTGAAATTGATCTCTGTTCTTTAAATACGGTGTTCTCCTAGCAGCTTCTAATTCAGGCTTTTCTAATTGAGCCTACCCAGTTGATTTAAAGATTCCCAGGAAATTAGCAGTCTCCTTTAGGAAGGACCACCTTTGGAAGGATCTACAGTAAAAAGGTTTTCTAGAGAAGAGAAATTTCGCCCTCTAGTGTGGCCCATGAGAAAGACAGAAGATTTGTGAACCAGTCACAATGTATTTTTTGAAGAGACTATTTTGTTATTATTATTTTGTTCTGCCCTTTGAATTGAAACCCTTGCTTCTTGGTTGCTAGGTATTTACTTGATCACTCTTCAAATGCTCTGTTTATGTTTCCAATATTAAACATTCTGCTAACTTTTTAAGCCATTGAAGACCATACAATTTTCAGAATTAGCTCAATCTTACCAGGTGGTATTTTTTATAGTCACAGTTGCAGTGTGAATGCTAAGCAGAATCTTGCCCTGATTTATCTTGCTTTGATTTGATTTAAAATTAAATAACCTCAATCAAGATTATGAACTGTAGTGGCTGATGCTGTGTGTTGTAAAAATCTCTGCTCCTGGTGGATAGACGAACGGCAGGGAGACGAGCGCTCGCGTAATTTCAGAGTAATGATAGGCATTTAATAGCATTAGCATATAATACAGATATGTGACATTTTCACCCATGGAATTACTTATCGGCTGCTCCTATTGTTTTAAATTGACATAGGCTCATTCTCCACCGGCTTTGAACTTTATGATGGCATCTTCCCTTCCTTTTTGGCGCACCTCAATAAGGAAGGTACAGCAAGCATAAGTTTCATAAGTTAAATGTACAAATATTTCACTATTTTTATTTTTCTATTTCCTGACATAATAGGTATTTTGATCCTATGTCTGCCTTTCAGCAAAAAATGTGACCAAGTCCCTTCCAGACCCGGGGGAGCCCTGGAGCCTGCTCATACCAGCAAGAAGAGCCAGTTGTTTAATTTTCAGGAATTATACACATTGGTTATTAATGCACATGAAGTTGTATAAACTTAAAACTAAGTGAATTATATAAAAAACAAAGATTATTACTGTGCAGAATTCATCCCTTCCTAATTAGTTTAGGCGGGCATCATAATATAATGCAGAGGTCTCCCTCCTCGGGGCTCACTCTTGTATGTCAATCCTCTGCTTCCACTCCTCAACCCTAACCTTCCAGTCTTTTCCTTCAGATCTCCATCCAGCTGGCCAGGCCGTTCACCACTGCCCATGAGTCGGGCCCCTTCTCGTTCCTCACAGAGTGTGTGTTCAGGTGCCACACTAGCCCTCTGCCCAAAAGAGGGCTGGTCCTCACATTTATCTCTCAAGGACACCCCTGAGAGTGGCTGTGGGCGTACATGCCACCTGTTTTCACCTTGAAGCTACAACACGGAGCTGACCGCTATGAAACTGAGCTCAGACGTTCCCCCCTCTTCTAGCTTAAACGTACAGGATTCTCCATGGAGTAACAGATGTGAGCTGAGGGGGGCTGCAAGCGTGATGGTACCATGGAACATTCCTGCCTTGTGGTTCTCCTCATGCCTAGTCCTGATGTGCTGCTTTTATCTTACGATGGATTACCACCGGGCCATTATTATGACCTGGGGCATCTGGTGGCGCTCAGCTCATAATGAGTAATTATGGTGAAATGCTTACCTGTGGTCCCATCTCCAGCAGGGCCAAGCTGCCTGATGGAGATGGCTTTTTAAACAGTGTGTAAATCTCCACTGCAGAAGATCCGGTCTTGCTCCAGAACCCCAGCGGCCTTCCTGTTATGTGATTCCTTTTGTCAGTATGGACACCCGACTTTGTCTGCCTTTGCCAGATTGGTTTTTCCGCAGTGGTAAACTGCTCCCCTGGACCTCCTTCAGAGCCCTTTCCTGCTCTGGGCTTCACTCAAAGAGGCTTTTCCTCTCACCCAGCATCTGGGCTGGGGCAGTGGTCCTAGCTATGGAATATGCTCCCCCCACAATCCAAGGGGCCTACAACATCACACTTTCTTCTTTATGATGGGGTGCACAATGCCATCAGAGGCCTTTTACTTTTGAGGGGATGTCTTGGCATGTCCCCAACCAATAAATCTTTAAACGTTTTGCAGATGGGACAGGTTCTGAATCTTTGCGAGTTTGATTTCCTACCCTCTGTAGCACACGTGTGTGGCCTGGAGCAGGCAAGCTACCGTCTTGCTCATCTAGACAGACCAACATAATATTCATGTGTATAGTGTATTCCATTGTTTCTTCGATGGGAACTGTTTCTCATCCTCTTCTCTCATGGCAGTAGAAAGGAACACCTTCACCAAGTCCGTGGCCCCATGCTATGTACTTGAGGCAAAGGGGTTGAGCAGTTGGGGTTGAGTTTAAAGTAATCTACAGGTCTCCCCTAGGAGTCTTCCAGGTTCTGCAGGAGCTGGACCGGTGAATTAAATGGAGACATGATGGGGGCCATGATGCCACATTTTTTAGATCTTTTTTTTTTTTTTTTTTAAAGATTTTATTTATTTGACAGAGAGAAACACAGCCAGAGAGGGAACACAAGCAAGGGGAGCGAGAGAGGGAGAAGCAGGCTTCCTGCCGAGCAGGGAGCCCGATGTGGGACTCGATCCCGGGTCTCCGGGATCATGACCTGAGCCGAAGGCAGTTGTTTAACCAACTGAGCCACCCAGGCGTCCCATTTTTTAGATCTTTAAGGAGATGTGAGCTCCTAAAAACACTTAGAAATTTCCTAGGTGATGAGAATAACTAAGATATCTTTTGTTGTGTTAATGAGTTGGCTTCTCCACCCCCATCTGAAGATGGGGGCTAGTTGTTATTGCAACCAACTATGCAGTTAGAAGTTTGGAACCTTCAGTTCTGCCCCCCTTCACCTCCTAGGAGGGGGGAGGTGCTAGAGACTGAATTCAATCACAATGGCCAATGATTTAATCATTACAGTGGAGCCTCCATCAAAACCCAAGAGGGTGGGGTTTGGAGAGCTTCCGGTATGGTGAGCACAGGGAGTTTTGGGAGCGGCACATGGAGAGGGCATGGGAGCTCTGTCCCGTTTCCCTGTACCTTGCTCCATGTATTTTTTCTTCCACCTGGCTATTCCTGAGTTACATTCGTAATAAACCAGTCATCTGGTAAGTAAAATGTTTCTCTAAGTTTTGTGAGCTGCTCTAGCAAATGAATGTAATCCAAGGAATGGAGTCATGGGAGCGTCTGATCTATAGTTGGTTGTTCAGAAGCACAGGAGACAGGCCAAGCTGGTGACTGGCATCTGACACGTAAGGGGAGTGGGCAGTCTTGGGACTGAGCCCTCAATGTGTAGAATGTGATGCAATCTCTGAGTAGTGTGGGAATTGGGTTCAATTGTAGGACACCCAGCTGGTTGGAAACTACTTTTAGTCCACCCCTTGGAATTGGGTCTCAGAGCCTTTAGCAGTTCTCTCACATGTGCCATCTTTCAGGGCTACAGTATTTCTTTGGATTTATTTTCTTGGCCAGAGGGGTTAGCTTTAGAGACTTCTACTTTGCATTCTCCTCTTCAATAGCTGTTATCTATCAGAACAAAGTGTAGACTGCCAAGCATGTTGATTTCATTTATATATTTTGGGAGAGGAGCGATGGCATAGAGCAGGTCTGGAGACCCATTGTGATCCCCCATATGCCCAATGTGGTCAGAATTCTATTTATTACATGGTTTCTATATGGCCTACTCTAACAGGGGAAGAAGCATGGGATGCTGCAGGTGTCTAGGTTTTAATTTCATTTCAGATCCCGTGTCCAGTCATTCTTGATGTGTCTGGTAGTCCACTCTCTCCTGCACGTAGTTACACATGAATGACTGTGGACTCGTTTGCACAACGACTGGGCAAATCACCAGTGTGTACCTGGTGTGATGTTGCAAGATTCCTCTGGGAGCCTGGTCATCAGCCAGAAGGCTCCAGGTGAGACAACTGTTTCAGGTATGGAAACTGGGACAAGGATTGAGGGCATTTATGGGTGTGGCTGCCCTCAGCCTGTGGGTCATCTACCCTTCATTTCATTTGCTGGTACAAACTGAGTAGTATCCTTGTTAGTTCTCCATTTATTTGCCGCCAGGACCACTTCATTCTTTTATCATTTGCATAACTGGTGCAGGTGGGACCCCCTTGGCTGCCATTCCGATTCTGCCAGCCATCTCGAGACCTTCTAGACTTCTGACAGTGAAGATCCGCTTCCAGATCTCCATGGTTTTGGCATCCTATCATTGCACTGCTTTCAGGGAACCAACTTCTGTAGCAGCCTCTCCTACCACCGGCCCGAGGAGAGTGGCCACCACTGAGCTTCTTAGTAATGCTGGTGCCTTTTTACTGGCACATTCCTATGGCCTTGGTGTGTGCTGTGTCCTCTGGGCCCTCCCATGGCACTGGCCAGATGCAGTATGTCCATTCCTGCATGTCCACTTCCCTGAGCCTTTTAATCCCTTCCTTGACCATCTGCCACCACGGTTGTGTTCGCTGGGCATTGGCCGTTGCTTTTTCATGCCTCTGGGAGCAATGCAAAGAATGATTTAGCACCCTCTCCTGGGATCATTGCCAGGCTTGTAAAATCCTATCTCCTGGGACAGGCAGATAAGGCTCATTTGAATCAACAATTTTATGTCCTGCCTCCCTTAATCAAGCATTCTCCGAGTTCAACCCCAGGTGTGCTTCCCCTGCTAGTGTAGTCTTAGTCTTACTGCTCCTTTGGGGTTTATTCTTTTCTAGCCTTATCAGATCAGCACATTCCCCAGCTGGGTTGTGCTGTGACTTAACCATCATTTTAAACCCAGTGGCCAGATTCTGAGAGGGCACATGCCAGTTCTGTTTCTAATACAGTCTCTGCAGAACTTCCCTGAGTTCTAGACTCCTTAGGGGCCAGGCTCTCCCTTTCCACAGGACTTTGCCCCGTCTCTTGGGACACTTGTTACGTTATACAGTTTTCCCCACTGAGCTGGAAGCACCATGAGATGGGCGGGAACAATCTTCGTTTGATCCACTCATGTATTTTCTCTGCCAAGTTCTGGTCTTGACGTGGATATTTAACGTGTGGCTTGAATAAGCCTCCTCTGATAAAGGCCAGCAGGCACCGAGTGTTCACTACAGACGAGGCTCTGTTTAAGCTCTTCCATGTGCATTAACTTATTTCATCTTCATCTTAATCCTTTGAGATAGGAACTACCTATTGGTTCCTATTTTGCAGAGAAGGCTGTTAGCTTCCCCTCACCTATATCCTCACAGCAGCCTATGCATTCCATTGTCTTAGTAATCATTGCATTACGGCTCTTGAATTAGTGCATCTGCGTTAGACTTTGAGCACTATGTGAGTACAGAATCATAGAAATTCAATAAACTTTTTTGTGTGGGTATTTGTGATGGAATGAATGGATAAATTAAGTCTCAGAAATTAACTAGAGGGGTTTAAACATTTTGTAATTTTACTCTTTTTGTTACAGGCACATTGCATCATATAATGTTCTTTATTCACGTATGCTGTTAAAGAAAGGTCAGATCTTTTAATGTGAAGTTCATTAAGCCACTATTGTGCTCCCCTTTCCAATCATCTGTGACTAGTAAACAAGCCATATGTTTTATGGACCAGGATATGTAAAACTTTATTCTACACGAGGAACACCCTCCCTTTATGTGTCCTCCTCCTCTTGCAAATGTAAATCTATTTTTTATATCTGTCGAATACCAGCACACATTCCAGTGATTAACAGCCCAGTGTTAATGTGATGAAAGAAATTAATTTTAGATGTGTTTGGAGTTTAAAGTAATTTGTGTAAAAATAAGGTCCTGCTGTGATTCAACTATTTCCTACCAATCTGAAATATGCTGCTCTGGAAAATGTGTTATTGGCACATTTATCATAGATCACAGCTCATTATTTCAAGGGCTGACAAGTGTCTCGTTGCTCATTTATTAGGGAACTGAGCCTTAATCATATCTGTGGTTTTAAGAGTTTCTGTCCTATTAGATTTGTGACTATTTTACAGAAGAATTTTAAAAGGGAAAAATCTCCCAAACCTGGAACTGAAAGGATGATAATTTTATAGAGTATTAAAAAAGAGTTATAAGGACTCACCTACATAAAAAGGATGGCTCTTATTTTATTTTTATATTCTGATGAGCAAACTCAGTTTTTTTTTTTTTTAATTCCATTCGGTAGTTTTAAGCACAGTTATAGTCTTAATTTGTAAAACTTCCTGCCTTCTAGAAATTTCACAACACTTGCTTTTTCTTTTCTTTTCTTTTCTTTTTTTCTTCCTGGATTTCCATAAGGATCAACTAGGTAAAATAACAAGTTAGAAACACAAAACCAAGAACGGATCTACATGACCAAAAACAGCGCTTTTCAAAATGTTGCACTTCCTAAAATATTTTTTGAATCATTTCAACAAATATTTGAGCCCTTGCCTACCAGGTAGCTATCACTATTCTGAGTACTTTAGCTGTATCAGTGAGAAAATGGCTATGATTATGTGCCTATGGGGAGCTTACATTCTATTAAGAGTTGACATCAAACAATAAGCATGATAAATAATAAAATTATAAACTATGTTAGAAGGTGCTAAATGCTATGGGGATAATATAATAAGATAAGAAGGAATAGGAGTGCTGGGGAAAGTTTGCAATTTTAAATGGTATCACTCTTAATGACATGCTGACATTTGAGCAAAGACTTAGCAGAGTGGAAATAGGCCTTGGAGATATCTGCGGAACACTCCAGGTATAAGGAACAATGAGATCCAAAGCCCTGGTTTGTGTCTGTGATTGGAATGTTCAAGGACCTGCTAGGAGGCCAGTATAGGGGGAGCAGGGTCATCAAGCAGGAAAGACATAGACATGAGCTCAGAGAGGGACCCAAGGAGGGTCTTGTGGACCATGATAAGGACTTTGGTTACTACTGTGAGGGAAATGGGGGAACCAATTGGTCTAAGAAGAGGAATGACAGGATCAGTCATGAGGTTGACACTGCTGGGTTAAGAATAGACCGTGACTACAGGGGTTGATGTAGGGAGATGAGTTAGGAGATTTGCAACAATTTGGGTGCAAGATGAGGATGGCTCAAATCAATGTAATGATCATGGAGGTGATTAGAGGTGGTTAGATTTTGGATATAATTTAACTGTAAAGACAACAGATTTTCTAGAAGATTTTGTATGGAATGTGATTAAAAGGAAGAAATCAAAGAAAGAGCCAAGCATTCTGGCCTGAGCTAGTAGCAGGACAAGGTTGTCATTAAGTGAGATGGATGAGATGGGGGTTTGAGGAAGCAGTGACATTGATGAAGGTCCAAAACTCAGTTTTGAATCCATTCAATTAGCCACATTTATTAGACATTTAAATGAACATGTTGAGTGATCCAGATAGGAGATATATCTTTATAAACTATGATTATATAGATAAGAACTTATGCCATGAAATCGGTTGAGATTGCCTATCGAGTGAATGCAGGTTAAAATGAGAAGAAGTTTAAGGATTTTTTTCATTTTGTATTTATGTCTTATAGTCAACATGATCATTATTAGCATTATGGAACAGCAGTACAACTGGCGTAAGAAGGTTTAGAAACAAATACAGTGATCCTAGGAATGTGGGTGACCCACTTGTTGAGAGCAGAACTGAGTGGAAGGCTGGTGGGTAGCAGACAGGAGGTTGTATGGAGAGGGTGAAGGGAGTTGACTAATGTGGTAAGTTGGTCAGGAGGAGATTATTTTAGAGGATTTTTATTTTATTGATGTAAATAAGCCAAGAAAGATAGTAGGAGAAACAATCAACCCCTAGACTGGACTGCTTCTTCCAATCTTTATTCCGCAACAGACCCGCAGAATCAGGGTGTATGCTGGTTATCATCTTTTTGGCCTCCTATTTTCTGTCCTTCTCTAATGCATGGGTTATACTCCTTGGAATCCTGGTTTCCAGGTGGGTTCTTCTAAAGGGAAGGCACCTGTGGGCAACTGAAGAAGGGAGGAGGGGAGCCTGGAGACGAAATTACCCTGACTGAGGAGGAAAGCCTGGAAAATTTATCTTCCATCTTTCTTGCACTGATAGAATGTCTATATCGTTCCATGACCCCAACTTCTGTTGAGTGGCTGGCTTCAACTCTCATCTGGGCTCCTGTTGCACCCTTGAGACCTAGGGCTGGTATTCACTTCCTGTTGCTGATAACCCTTAAGGGACTCAACATCCATTGTCGGCACCCTGCAAATTTCCCTTCATTAAACTTTCCTTAGCTAAACTCTGAGAATGCCATCTTTTTTTTGCAGGGGTGGGGGGCTGGGACCCTGACTGATACAAGGTAAGGGCTCAATAGAGTTGCTTTTAAGTACATAGTATAATAAGCTAATAAATACAAACTCTTATTTCTTCCTCCTCTTCCTTTTTTCTAATATTTCCTCACTGGCTCATCTTCCAGAAGATCAAGGAGAAGTCACTGAAAAATTGCACATTAACCTAAGAAAAAATAGTTCACAAATATATGATTCTTACTATTATAAAGGAAGATATAAAGACTGTCTATAAATAATATTCATTATTTGAGTTGAACAATAAATGTCACCGAGTTATTCATCTCAGGAAAAGATATTTGTTAGAAATGAGGCTCTAAAATGCCATCCCTGCTTACAAATTTATGAGGAAGAAATTCTAGAATGTTGTTCTGCTGCATTACTCCACAAAATAGTCCTGTGTACAGAGTCTGCCATAATCGACAACCACCATTCTCTTGTTCATTCAATAAACTTTTATTGAATATTTTTTATATGCCAGCCACAAAGATAAATACAACATAATTACTGCCTCAAGGATTTTACAGTCTTGAAAGCTATATTGACAGATAATTTCTCTACAGTGTGATAACTGCTTTAATTGAGAAGAATATAGACACAACGAAGCACTAACCAGGGGAAATCAGGAAAAGCTTCCCAGCAGAGGTGACACTTGAGATGAATGCTGCAGAATGAGTAGGAGTTAGTTGAGTAAAGGAGCGTGGTTGGAGGACAGGAGCTTTGGAGGGACACCTGAGAGTCTAGAGATACAGGTTTTGGCATCTATACATTATAGATGTTATCTATACATTATAGATGTGAGTAAACCAAGGATATGGATGGGTCTCCCATGGAAGGGATTAAGAAGCAGAACCAATATTTGTAGATTGGAAATATAAAGGAATCCAACAAAGGAAGAAGATAACAGCGAGGCTGGAGGACAACCAGAATAGAAGGGAAGGGTTTAACCATGTCAGGCATGACTGTAAGACCAAGAATCCTGACCTAGGGGTAGTTTGGATGGTGTAGTTGAAGAAGTGGGATATAGTGCTGTCAGTCAATAGTTTGGGGGATTAACCATGAAGGGAGTGGGAGAGACAGGGCATAGCTAGAAGAGACACCAGGTAGTTCATGAATTTTTTTTCTAAGTTTGGGAAGACGTGAATATCTCCAAATACTGTGAGAAAAAGACAATATAGAGAAGAGAAATTAAAAATACAGGTTAAAGGGGAAGCTAGTATGAATTAAAATCTCTTCCTACCCGAAGGAAAAGAAAGGGCATATTATTATGAATGGACAGAGAAACTATCTCCAGACTTCCTGTCAGGACAGAAAAATAAGACCCAATTTATTGGAGACATTATAAGTTGAGTTTTACTGTGCTGACTTTCTTGTTCTTATTTAACGTTAAGATACAGACTGTTTATTTCTAAGGTCCAGCATATCATAAGACCTACCCTGGTAAGCACTGTGGAATTCAGAGGTAGAGCAGAAGAAATTCCAGAAGCATCTTGCTCCCCTTTCCAACATTTCACGCAAGACTTTAGTCTCTGAACAGTTCCAGGAATGGGAAGTACAATACCATGACAAATTTTTTATTTTTGGACAACTCCAAAAGTCAGAAAAGTCTTTTAGATTATGCTGAAATATGCCCACCTGCCTTTTTTCTCCAATTGTCTTCATTTTTTCTTAGGACCCATTCTCTGCTGTAGTGACTTTGGAGTACTGTTTTTTTTTTTTTTTTCCCCTTCTCTAGGTTTCACATTCTCTCTCATTCCCACTGCTATTTATGTGACATTGAGCACACCCTTCTTGATATATAGTGTTTAGAATTGAACACAACACTCCTGGTGTGATCTGAGAAGCCCAATCTAAAGCCACCTGTGCCCTCTCAGCCTGTAATCTCTGCCACTGCCCACTTTCAACACTGTATTCATTGAATCCCAACTTGACCTTTTCTGTCTCAACATTTGACTTGGAAAGTTTAGAAGTTTGTACAAACCAAAGAGTTTAATATCTCAGATTTTCTTATGCCAATTCCCTTCCTCATTTAAAAAATATTTTTATACCAAGTGCTGCTATTATATCTATGTAGAGTTTTTGAGACTGAATTCTTAGACACAAAAGATCAGTACACCAGTTAGAGCTGATTCTGTGGAGGCCTTAAATTGAGGAGAGGGAAAAAAAAACCACTTCCTTTTCTATACTCTTAAACATAACGAGCTCAGAAATACTTTTGTTACCACCTTAAAAAGTCTCTGCTTTGGTGGTACCTGTGTGGCTCATTTGGTTAAGCATCTGACTCTTTATTTCAGCTCAGGCCATGTCAGGGTCGTGAGATCAAGCCCTACCATGCTGAGCGTGGAGCCTTCTTGAGATTCTCTCTCTCCTCCTCTCCCTCTGTCCCTTCTCCCTCTCTCCCTCCCTTAAAAAAATGTCTGCTTTTGGATAAAAGGTTTAGCCTTATGCATCACTTGAAGAATTCTTGCAAAGTGAATAGTTCCATTAAAAGAATATGCCATTCATCATAGTATTAACCACACTCATTTATATCCAGAAGAAGTTGTAGTTATGTAAAAAAGTTAGATATGCAAAAGTGAAAAGCCACAGAAGAAATGTGAAATTTACCCTGCAAAAGAATTCAGATGGTGAGTCACTGGATGGTTATTTGCTTTACTTATTTCTTCTGGGAGAAATATATTAAATGGGATAGAGAACCTGCTCAAGGAGTACACATTATTGGACTCTCCCTATATTTGATTAAGATTATATATTTATCTGTTTCAACTATCCCTCTTAGTTCATCATTGTCCTTCAGGAAATGAGATCTTCCTAAGGAAGGATCTAATGACCATACTCACTAAAGGAAAGTAATAGAATTTTTGCTGACTGTTCCCCCCCACCACCATTAGTGCTTCCTTATGATCATAATGAAAACCTTGAAATATTAACTCGATTAAATGTTTTATAGTGAGAAGGAATTGCCATTTTATAGAAGTTGAATTTCTGGCCCAACAAGGGTTTTAGTGGGTTGGCAAAAGTAGAAGAGGTGGTAAAAGAATCAATGAATGGAACACAAATCTCCAAGCATGGACATTGGAGGGATTTTTAACAGTCACTTTTTGTTCTGATTAACTCTCCTCTTCCCAGAAGCAAAGAGGATGTCCTTTGCTGGGGCAGTGCAACTAGGACAATCCATCATCTTTAATAATACCACTTATAATAAGAAAGCCATTTTCAGGCTCTTTTGTTTTAATTAGATGCTGGGTAACTATCATCATAGCTCATTCTGTTCTTTCTTCAAGAGCTCATATATTATAGCCTTTGTGGAAGTAGAAGTCTTATTTCATACACAACTATCTAAAGTCATTCTGGCTAAAGCATGTAAATTTTACATAATATTTTTTAAAGGAGGAGTTTTTATTTCTTATTTTTTTATTTTGTGGTATGTGTGAGCTTGCCCTTCAAGAGCTTACAAGAGCAGATCAGGAGTGAGAATAGACCCGTGCTTGCCTGGCCAGTCACAAGCAGAGGTTTATTTTGGTAGATATCAGAAGCATCCAGTAGTTTGATGTAGGTGAAAGCTATAGGGTTCCTCCCCTCTAGCCTTGCAGCCATGTGGTATGTTATAACTTCATACGAGGTCTTCCACTCCTGCAAGCAATTATCAGCAAGCAGCCAGAAACTAATCATTTGGCTGGTTCTTCCTCCTCTTGTGGTTAGTGAGGTCCCATTCTCTGTCCTTCAGTCTCTGCCTTTCATTGTATCACACCATCTGGTAGCAAGTGCTCTGCATGAAAGAGTCTCTGGAGGCGGATTTGAAACTATTCCAACAGGAGGATTCGGCCAATCCTCCTGTTGGAATAAGGTGACAGAATCCTCCCGTGAAGCTGTGGGATTCAGGACTAAACTGGAGGCCAAGGACATCACCACTTGGAAAGGTGTCAGGCTGCTGGGATGGCTAGATTCCTATATCTAATCCACTGTGATTAAATATTGTTCATTTCACCCATGAAATATTATTTCTAATATTCCTTATGCAGATAAGCAACCTCTATAGTGCTCATCTAGATAGAGTTCAAGTGTTTTTGGTTCAGATGCTAGGTAACCAGTATGGGTTATTTATGATTTGGACCCCTTAAATACTAGCCAGTTTCTTTCCCTCCTTCCTTCCTTCCTTCCTTCCTCCCTCCCTCCCTCCCTCCTTCTCCTTCCCCTCCCTCCCTCCCTCCCTTCTTTCCTCCCTTCCTCTTTTCCTTCCTTTCCTTTCTTTCTTTCTTTCTTTCTTTCTTTCTTTCTTTCTTTCTTTCTTTCTTTCTTTCTTTCTTTCTTCATTTTTTCTTTCCTTCTACCTATGTATCTATTTCTTTTATCTATTATCTATCTACCTACCTACCAACTATCCTCATTTATCTATCTATCATTTTCATCATCATCATCATCACTGTATCTATTCATCTATAGCTCACACTGTGCATAGAGTAAATTATAGATAGTATGACATTAAGATACATGAGATATTAAATCACCATGAAGCTTCTACTTCCCTTTTATTTTCATTGTTTTTCTTCTATCCCTCCCTTCTTCCTTCCCTCTCCCGCTTCTTCCTTCTCTCCCCCTCTTCTTTTTTTTCCTCCTTCCATCCTTCCAGCTTTTCTTTCTCCAAATCTCTCTCTGTCTTTCAGCAAGTGGTCATTGTATAACTTTTTGGAGAGTCAGAAGACTTGGGTTGAAGACCACCCATTACTACTTTATTAGTTTTATGGTGACCAATGACCCTAATTTGCCTGGGGTTGAGGGGTGCTCCAGAACTTGAAACTTTCTATATTAAAATGGGAATAGTCCCAGGCAAACTGGGATGGAACACTACTTATAACCCTGAATTATTTAACTTCTAAAGCTCAGGTATCTTACCTTTAAAATAGGATGTGATAATACCTACCTACTAATGTGGTGGTGAAAACTAGTAACAGTTGATATATGGTGTGTGAAACATGTGATGATGTAGAGGACCCTTCATTTCCTTAGCATCAGCTTTCTTCCCTAAGGAAAGGACCTGCTAGTTGGATGACTAATTTGATGAGCATTTAAGGTAGAGATAAAATGACCTGGAGGCCGTTGTGAGGGGAAATAGATGGCACAGAAAGTGTTCCTTCAGGGGGATTGGGTGGGGTGGCAGCCAGGCTTTGTCTTGCTGAATGGACTTCATGCTGAGGGTTTAGATGAGAAGATAATTTCTAGAGGCTCTACCCATGAAGATGGTTGTGTAATGAGAACTGAAATGTCCAGCATAGAGATGAATGAAGCCTTATAGGATTTGTGGTATGTTTTCTCATCTTCCTATGAAATATACATCATGCCCTCATTTGTTTGCAGTTACATCTTCTTGTCTTATTTTTTGGTTGAGGTGGAGAACTAAGTCTAGCATCAAAAAAGCCATGAGATATGAAGAGAGGCTGTTCTCGGAAAGATAATGATAGCGCCTACCTCATAGATAGGATTGTGAGGATTACATGGCCTTTTGTGTATGTGGCATGATGTCTAGAGAAAACTCACAAAACAGTGCCTGGTACATTTTAAGTATCCTGCAAATGTTAGGGTTTTCTTTTTTTGTTTTATTTTTATTATATAATAATAATAATAATAATAATAGTCATTATTAGATTAGTCTGCTCTCAATGAACGCTAATTTCCTTTTCCCTCCTCTTGAGCTTTGCTCCCACTCTTTGCACATCCCTATTTTTAATTAGCTCTCAGTGTTGGATTAAAATATAGATGCTGTTTTTACAGGATTCTCAAAAATCCTGGGTAATGTAACCCTTGTCTGTGCTGGAGATGCTGCTTCTCCTTGGCTTTGCAGTTTCGCCTATGTGGACCAAGCTGATTATTCTCAGAGGCCCCATTTTTTACTTTTTGAGAATTCCTAAGGCTTGGTTTCAGACATAGTTGAATCTCATATATTTTTTTATAACTATTTGGTTCTTTTTTTTCTAAATTGGAGGAGAAGAAGTAAAAATAAATTTGGTGAAAACATTCCAGCTGACATGTAGAGCAGGAAAATAAGTAATTTTTGGTAGTTACTGGTGTCCTGGATAGAAGCTAAGTCTTTTGACCTCCAAGTTCTCATAGGTCAAGAATCCACTTTCAGAGCCTCATGAATAATTGAAGTAATTACAGAGATAGTTACTAGAAATACCACTTGATTTATTCAGCTTCTAGGTGTCTCACTTCTAGCTTATTCATTCAGAACTGCTTCTAGATAAAAATGACAGCTTCTATTACCCAAACCCCAGACCTGTGTATTCATGCCTATAAATCTGAGTAATTTAAGGTATGGCTTTTTCAGCCAAACTCAAAATATATTGTGATCACGTAAGAATCTCAAATGTTTTTATATCCTACCTAAACTCCCCTTATATAATGGCTAAGTTATTACTAGACAGTTCCAGAATGCTACTGTTGAAAGCTTAAATGATGGTGAGTAAATCATACCCTGTCAACTATACAAGGTCAAGCTAGATTTTTCATGGGCCTTTATGTTAACATTGGTAGAAAGGACCTCTAGGGCAGGAGGCACAGACATTATATAGAAAAAATAAACTTTCCTTAGAAGGGGAATCTATCAAATTAAACATTGACAACTACTGAATACCCTTTTTTTTTTTTTTTGAGCTTTGTGGCACAATAGTGATTGAAGAATTCTTGCCTAGAATTGAATGAGGTTATCTATCCATTTCTGGTTTTCAGTGTTTAATGTAGATGAAGTATTTTGGATAATACTTCATTAGTATTCAATAGATAATACTAATACTTTAATTATTAAGCACAATTCAATAGTCAGAATAGTTTCCTCTTCTGTGTTGAAAATCAACCTGAATGTTCATGCATGCCTAAAGTCAGAATTTACAACATCCCAGAGAAACATGGAAACAAAGAAGGGTCTGTTAAGTGTTTCCTTATGCTTGTATACAACAATAACAGAAATAAGTATTTTTATATTTTTAGTTATATAAAGTTATATGAAGAATAGGGCTCGTCTTTTTCATGTATAGAAAAGTATCTATACCCAAATAAAATATTTGTAATTTTCAACCACTTACTAAAAAAGTCAACTAGCATGTTTTTTTAAAGATTTTATTTATTTGACAGAGAGAAACACAACCAGACAGGGAACACAAGCAGGGCGAGTGAGAGAGGGAGAAGCAGGCCTCCCGCTCAGCAGGGAGCCCGATGTGGGACTCGATCCCGGGTCTCTGGGATCATGACCTGAGCCGAAGGCAGTCACTTAACCAACTGGGCCACCCAGGTGCCCCTCAACTAGCAGTTTTGTCTGACACAACTGTCCTAATGCTTTTCTCTCTTCCTTCTTAAATTAATATAGAGGACAGTAGGAGAAGGAAAGGAAATGGGAAGTAGAGTAATTTGGGGAGAGACACAAAATACGAGAGACTTTGGACTCAGAAACAAACTGAGGGTCTTGGAGGGAAGGGGCTGGAGCGATGGGAGAGCCTGATGGTGGGTACTGAGGGCACATATTGCATGGAGCCCTGGGTGTGGGGCATAAACAATGAATCTCGGAACACTGAAAAAATAAAATAAATTAAAAAGTTAATACTTTATTTCTTAGAGAAGTTTAAGTTTCACAGAAAATCTGAGGGAAAAGTACAGAGAGATCCTAGAAACCTGTGCACCCACACATGCATAGCCCCTCCTGTTATTAGCATTTCCCACCACAGTGGCACATTTATTATAATTGATGAGCCTACAGTGACATGTCATCATCTCCCAAAGTCCATAGTTTACACATTGCAGTTCACTCTTAGTGGTGTAAATGCTATGGGTTTGGGCAAATATATAATGACGTGTATCCACTATTAAAGTATCTTATAGAATATTTTCACTGCCCTAAAAATCTTCTGGGCTCAGCCTACTCATCCCCCTATACCATAGTGAGCAGTTTTGCCTTTTCCAGAATGTCACATAGTTTAAGTCATACAGTATGTAGTCTTTTCAGATTGGCTTCTTTTACTTAGTAATATGCACCTAAGATTTCTCCATGACTCTTTATTCCTTGATAGCTCATTTGTTTTTAGCATTGAATAATATTCCACTGCCTGGACATAACCACAGTTTATCTATTCACCCACTAAAAGGCTTGGTTGCTTCCAGATTTTAACAGTTATGAATAAAGCTGTTATAAATATCTGTATGCAAGTTGGTGCAGCCACTTTGGAAAACAGTGTGGAGGTTCCTCAAAAAATTAAAAATAGAGCTACCATATGATTGGGCAATTGCACTACTGTGTATTTGCCTCAAACATACAGATATAGTGAAAAGAAGGGCCATATGCACTCCAATGTTCATAGCAGCAATGTTGACAATAGCCAAACTGTGGAAAGAGCCAAGATGCCCTTCAACAGATGAATAGATAAAGTTGTGGTCCATATAAACAATTGAATATTACTCAGCCATCAAAAAGAATGAATACTCAACTGTTGCATCAACATGGATGAGATTGGAGGAGATTATGCTGAGTGAAATAAGTAAAGAAGAGAAAGTTAATTATCATATGGTTTCACTTAAAGAACATAAGGAATATAAGGAACATAAGGAATAACATGGAAATCATAAGGAGAAGGAAGGGAAAAATGAAAGAAGGAAATCAGAGGGAGAGATGAACCATGAGAGACTGTGGACTCTGAGAAACAAACTGAGGGTTTTGGGGGGGGGATGGGAGAATGGGTATTAAGGAAGGCAGGTATTTCATGGAGCAGTGGGCGTTATGTGCAAACAATGAATTGTGGAACACTACATCAAAAACTAATGATGTACTGTATAGTGACTAACATAATATAACAAAATCTGTGTGCAGGTTTTAGTGTAAACATGAGTTTCCACTCTTTTGGATAAATATCAAGGAGCATAACTGCTGAATTCTATGGTAAGAGTATATTTAGGTGTATAAGAAACTGCCAAACTGTCTTCCAAGGTGTCTGTACAATTTTGCACTCCCACCAGCAATGAATGAAAGTTCCTGTTGATCCACATCCTTATCAGTATTTGGTGTCATCTGTGTTTTGGATTTTGGCCATTTTAATAAGTGTAGAGTAGTATCTCTTCATTGTTTTCGTTTGCATTTCCCTGATGATATATGGTGAGGAGCACCTTTCCATACATTGTATCTGTATATCTTCAGTGAAGTAGCTGTTAAGGTCTTTTGCCCATTTTCAATTGAGTTTTCTGTTTTCTTATTGTTGAATTTTAAGAGTTCTTTTTATATTTTGGATAATAGTCCATTATCAGACATATCTTTTAAAAGTATTTTCTCTCAATCTGTGACTTGTCTTCTCCTTCTCTTGAGACTTTTTTAAACAGTTTCTAAATTTAATGAAATATAGCTTATCAGTTACTTCTTTCATGGGCCAACCTTTGGTGTGGTGGTTATTGTCATACCCAATATTACTGATATTATCTTCTGGCAATTATATAGTTTTGTATTTCACATTTGAGTTTGTGATCCATTTTGGGTTAATTTTTGTGAAGGGTCTGTGTCTAGACTCATTTCATTCCATATTATTCCAGCCCCACTTGTTGAAGAGACTATCTTTGCCCCATTATATTGTTTTCAATTTTTAGTCAAGGATCATAGTTGACTGTTATGTATGTGTATCTATTTTTGCCAATAGTATCTATTTTTTATTTTATTAAAAATACCATTTTGGTTTCATACACCTTCCCCTAAAAAGGCAAACAGTTTGTAAACGATTAAATTTTACTTGCTATGGAAAATTAAAGGTCTATTAAAAAACAAGCTGGAGGAGGCAAAAATGTATTTTGGGGTCTTATCCTTTATTTCTGAAAAGAACATCAAGGGCTGCACTATCTATACTGATACAAATGAAATACCAGAGCTTAATTTACCTAAGAATTCAATCTGAAAATTATATAAATATTTCTCTTTTCTTAGGAAACTCTTAACATGTTTGGGAATACTAAAATCTACAAGCATCAAGAGAATGAGAAGATGGTCATAGACTGGGAGATAATATTTGCAAAAGACACATTTGATAGAGGATTACTATCCAAAATATACAAAGAACACTTAGAACTCAACAATATGAAAATAAACAATCTAATTGGAAAAATGATAAAAGACAGGCATTTCTCACCAAGAAAGATATATGGATGACAAACAAATGTATGAAAAGATGTTCCACATCACATGTCATCAAGGAATTACAAATTAAAATGAGATACTACTCTGCATCTGTCAGAATGGCCAAATCCAAGACTCTGACAATTCCAAATCCTGACGAGGATGCAGAACAACAGGAACCCTCATTCATTGCTGGTAGGAACGCAAAATGGTGCAATCACTTTGAAAGATAGTTTGGCAGCTTCGTACAAAACCAAACATAATCTTACCATGTAATCTAGCAATGTCCTCTTTGGTATTTACCCAAAGGCATAAGAAATTGATGTCCACCCAAAAACTCACATAGGTGTTTATAACAGCTTTATTCATCATTGTCAAAATTTGGAAGCAACCAAGATGTCTCTCAGTAAGTGAATGGGTAAATAAACTATGATACTCTTAGACAATGGAAAATTGCTCAGTGCTAAGAAGAAATGAGCCATGAAAAAATATGGAGGAAACTTAAATGCATATTATTGTGAAAGAATCCAATCTGAAAAGGTTCCATACTATATGATCCCAACTAAATGATGTTTTGGAAAAGGCAAAGCTATAGAGAGATTAAGAAGATCTATGGAGACAGTAAAAAGATCATTAGTACCAGGGGTTAGAAAGTAAGATGAATATATAGAGCACAAAGGATGAATGAAACTATTCTGTATGACAGCATAATGGTGGATACCTGTCATTATATATTTATCCAAACCCTAGAATGTACAATGACAGGAGTGATTACTAATACTGTAAACTATGGACTTTGGGTGATAATGGTGTGTCAGTGTAGGTTCATAGAGTATAACAGATGTACCATTGTGGGATGGGTTGTTAGTAGTAGGGGAGACTGTGCCTGTCTGGGATAGGGGCTATGTAGGAATTCCGTACTTGCCCTCAGTTTTGCTATGAACCTAAAGCTGCTGTAAGAAATAAAATTTACTAATTAGAAAAACGAAACAAAACTCCTAAGCATAATTTATTCAAAATCTTCTAAGGAAAAAAAAAGAGTTTATAGAGCAAGGGTGTAAATATGTCATAAATTCTATTCATAAGTAAAAACCAACATTGCTGTTAGTGAGCTATATTTAGGCTGGCATTTTACTCTAAATGTAGGATATTTAATTAACATTAATTACAATAATAAATTGAAACAGATCTATAAGCAACAAAATATGTCTTTTTAAAAAGATTATTTATTTATTTATTCATTCATTCATTCATTCCTTCATTTACTTATTTAAGAGAGCGTGAGAGAGTACAAGCAGGGCAGAGAGCAGCAAAAGGAGAGGGAGAAGCAGGCTCTTTGCTGAGTAGGGAGTCTGATGATGGGCTCGTCCCAGGACTCTGGGATCATGACCTGCGCTGAAGGCAGACGCTTAGCTGACTGAACCACCCAGGCACCGCACAACAAAAAATGTCTTAAATCTGTGTTTGCCCCTCTCTAATTCTTTTCCTTTTTTCTTCTTCCCCCCTCCACTTTTTCTTATTCTCATCCTTTTTTCATACTAAAGCTAAACTGTCAATGTTTGAAAAATGAGACTATTCATGTTTACATTTTTTATTAACAAATGAACCCATCCAAAAATGAAAATAAAAGATTATTCTTTCCAAAATCTCAGGAAAAAAATCTTCTTGTTGAAGACTTCTAAGCTAGAAATACATGTAAATATGCATACTTTTCAGAAGGCTCATGTTTGGTGATTTTTTTTTTTCCTAAAATAAAGTGACATATTGGGAACTGGATGCAAATAGCTCATCTAATGAGCAACTCTGTTCTCTCTTGAGTACCATGAGAATAATCAGGGAAGTGACCAATTATCTTGGATTAATATTATGTATTCTAAAAAAATAAGAAGTTTCTGAATGCATATGTGCACATGTTTGTTGGGAGAGGGGACTGTATGTGATCTGACCCTACTTTGTCTTACACAAATGGATATGGATCTGTTTTAGATTTTTTAACAGTGTTTTATAAACTGCAAGTTTTGGCTTATTAATGGGTCATAAAATCAACTGAGTAGATTGTAACCAGTGGTTTTTTATTTAATAGAATAGAAACTATCAGAATATATGGCCCTTAAGAAGGGTAAGTAATAAAACATGAAACTTTAGTTTTGGGATTGGTTACTGCATTGAGGTATACATTATATGTATATTTTATTGTGGCTTGCAAGCAACATGGATTGAGAGCCACTATTTTAGAGCCCTCATGTCTCCCTTTACCCATTAAGAATAAAAAGTAATAAAGGGCACCCGGGTGGCTCATTCAGTTAAGCATCCAACTCTTGATTTTGGCTCAGGTCATGATCTCAGGGTTGTGAGATGGAGACCCATGTTGGGGTTTTCACTGGCCATGGAACCTGCTTGAAATTTTCTCTCTCTCTTAACAAAAAAGGGAATAAAAAATAATTTCAATGCCAATACCTTAAATGTAGCCAGATACTCCTCCCTCCTATGGACTCTCAATACTTCATGAATAATATGATCTCATTTATAAAGACAGGGGTCTTGTATACAATGCAGAGAGAAGCTGTCCCAGATGAGAAATGGAAACCCACAAAAGACTTCCATGAGGGTTGTGAATGAGCTGGCCAGAAAGCCTTTAAGTGGATGTGCACAGGCATGAAGGTGGAGATGGAGGTAATCACCTACCTTCTCCTAAATGCATGCAGCCCTTTTCACCACCTGCCCAAAGTATGTGCCCAATATTTTAAATAAATCTGGTACAAGGGAGAAATATCTAAACCTTGCTAGAAGCCATAGAGAAGCCGGGATATTCAAGTGTGCATAAATATATAGCAGAGTTGGAGTCTGCTCCAGTAGTTCTTGTGTTTTACATGTGAAACCTCTAAAGATGATCACTAGTGCTTATGTGGATGTTATCTTCATGATGGGTTCATTTAGCAATAGAAGAGTAAGAAAATTGTGTGATATTCATCAGACTCTGGATTAGAGTGTCTCACTGAGACTCAGGCTGCTCAGCAAAAAAACCAAGAGACGCTTCAAGTGAAGAAGACATACCTACCCATAAAGATGAGCATTTCTCAACTGTTTCAGCAACTCACTGCCTAGCATTGAACTCTTCTGTGAATATGGTATTGACTCTCCAAATGGACGGTTTGCTCTTTAAGAGTTCACGATTCGTATTTCACTTGTAGCACCCTCTATTTGACAAGCTCTGGCATATCTTTAAGTGTCTGGCGGTTGCTGGTGAAAGAATACCTAGGATTGATAAACAACTGGGACTCTGTGGTAATTTTTGAACAGAAGAGAGAGGCAAAACAAGGGAATAGTAATATAGCCAGTGAACATTTGTTTAGTGCTTGTTAAATTCTAGTGCTTGACATGCTAAAGGATTAGAGCACCCAGTTCCACCATGGTGGTGGGGAGTGTTTCTCCATACCACCAAGCAATGCTTTGATACCAGCTGGGGGTCCTACAATTCAACTCAATTCAGAAACTATCTACCTGGACATAGTGTCAGATTCCATGGGTCTAGGGCTCAGTCCCACAAAACTGCCCTCTCTCCCATTTTGGATAGCAATGGCATGCCCACCTTATCACCTGTGCTTCTGCTCATAGGCAGGAGGTTCCAAAGACTCTCTTTTTGGGTTCAATTGATTTGCTAGAACAGATCACAGCATTCAGAGAAACGTTTTGCTTGTTAGATTGCTGGTTAGTTATAAAAAGATATATAACTCATAAACAGTATATGGAAGAGGCATATAGGGCAACACATGAGGAGAGCTCAAAGCTTCCATGTCTTCTCCAGAAGCACCACTCTTCCCAAATTTCCAAGTGTTCACCAACCTGGAAGCTCTCTGAGTCCGGTCCTTTAAGTTCATTACATAGATATGGTTGATTAAATCATTGACCACTGGCATTGATTCAACCTCCAGCCTCTCTCCCCTCCCTGAAGATCTAGTCACATGGCTGGCTCCCTTGCAACCAGCCCCCATTGTTAGGTAACCCAAGGGGCATTCTAAAGTCATTTTCTCCTTTTTACCACTTAGGAAATGCCAAGGGTTTTGGAAGCTCTTTAAAATGGGGATGAAGACCAAATATATATTTCTTATTATAAATTACAATATCATACATGCATTATTTCCACAAAACCCTTCAGAGTTGTAATTACCACACATGCAATTATCTCCACTTTACAGAGAAGAAAGTTGAGACTTAGAGGAGTGAAGCAATTCACTCAAGGTCACACGGTAGCACAATAGCTAAACTGAGATTCTAGGTGGGCCTTACTGCAGAGCTTAGCACTTATTTCTTGGTACAAATCAGGCCAATAACCATATTATGTTTGCTGAGGCAGGTGGCATCAGGTCCTGCAGAAATCCATTATTTATCAACATGCGATTTGCAATAATCGCATGTTGATAAAGCCCCAGTCTCTCCTGGTAAAGGGAGATAATGATACCTCCATGGTTGGTTTGTGAGACTTCATTTGAGTGAAGGAAGTTGCAGGAAGCATTGAGTCAGTGTCTGGCATTGCAGGTAAGACTGTAGGATAGTTTTTTCTAAGAGCTAGTGTTCCTTAACCTGAAGTATGTTAGTCAGTAGTTACAAACAAACAATGGACCACGTCCAGGCTCATCCATAGACTTGCTGGAAGGAGAAGTATAGTGAGTGTGGCTCTAGCTTATCCACTGGCAGTCACGGACCCTTGAGGGTCTGCTGTGGACTTGACACATCTTTCCCTCTGCTGCTGAGGACTCCCTGAGTGCAAAGCCTGCAGGAATGGGCCAGATTATGGGGGATCCTTCCTTTCACAGCTGCTGTCTTCCTACTGCAGCCTTTCATTGCCGCCTTCCCCAAAAACCTCAGGAAACACAGGAAGCAGGGACTTAGCTCTAATGTACAATGAATAAAAACACCCTCGGTTGCCTTCTTCTTGACTGTATGGCAACACTCACCATCTGCTTTATGGTGCTCCAGCCATGCATGTTTTCCTCTGTTCCTTGAAGACTCCAGAGTCTCACTTCCTAAACTTTGCACCTGCTCTGCCTTCCATAAGAGGCTCTTTTCTTGGCTTTTTGCACTCCTCACTTCTTCTCATCCTGCAGATCCCACCAGAGATGCTTTCCTGACAGCCTTATCTATGGGGCTGAAGTCTCTCAAGTGTTATTCTCTAGGAATTTACTCTTTTTAATTTCTTTCTTTACTTTTATTAATATTTCAGATTGTAACATAGACTCCATGAGGCCACGGATGCTTGTCTGTTTTGCTCACAGCCCCTTACTGAAATGCAGTGGCATGAGCAGGGTTGGCGTTGGCTGGCCATGCACACTAAAGGCTCACACCCTTCTCCTTCCACTCATTGAAGATATTAAATAAGCACACGATTGGACACACTTGCCCATATGCTAAAGCTGTCTGTGTCCCTCTTGCAAATAGTCACTCCCTGGATGGCCCTTAGGCCTGAAGGTCTACCAACAGAAGGATGGACCGAGGAAAGAAGCTTTGTACAGGCCCTGAAAGGGGATTTGGGGACGTATTTGAGCACAAACTCCAGGATACTAGAGCATGGCTTGGGGGTGGTAGTCACAGACTCTGGGTGGGCACAGTCTGTGGACTTCACTCTGTGGACTCCCTGCTCTAGGCAGATGAGGCAAAGTTGGAGGAAGGCCAGAAGAAGAGCATCTGGAGTTCATAGCTCTGAGGCAGAAATGTATGTGAAGATGGGGGGTAAACTGATCTCAATATGAGCAGGCACAAAGAATGGAAGGGCAAGAAGAAAGAGAAGAGTTTTTCTGGAATGGATGTGTGGTTCACGTGACTGCTGTGCCAGCCTCCCCATGTGGTGGGATCCCTGTCTCCTGCTGGAAGACAAATAGAGAAGGCCATGGCCGAAAACAGAGGCAAGGTGGTGGGTTTCAAGCTGAAAGGTGATAGGTTGGTCTCAGAGCATAATTTCATTAACATTATCCACATCACACCAAATAGGTTAGTCCTGCTGGTGAACCTTTATTTCTCAGTATAACAAGATGGGTGATCAAAAAGAGTTTTCTCAGTGACATTCAGTAAAAACTTGAGGAAGAAAAGCACACGTACAGAATGACCTATGCTATTAAAATAAAACTAAGAAGAAATATCCACAATGAGCTTCTGGAGGTCCATGCTACTTCCAAGTTTATTCAGAACACTTTGTAGCAAAGGTTAATTTGATGGAAGAGTTTCAGTCTTTGAGCACCTTCTCAGTGCAGACCCAGGTTGAGCACCGGAACCCCAAAGGTGAACAGTTGAAGAGCCCAGCCCTCAATGAACATGTGGATTTTAAGATGATTTATATTAAGATTTGCTGCATGCTGTTTGAATTCATGCCTACATCCTGGGCTATTTATTAATTATTTTATGTTAAATCTTGAAAACATTTTACTTGGCCCCTTAAAAGCTTTTAAGTGAAAACGAATAGGTAGCAGGTTTCATTAAAAGAAGTAATTTAACTTTCTAAATCAAAATTCTACCCATGCAAATATTGAGCCTCTTTCATTTTCATTAATTTGACTTAAAGGGTCTTAAAAACTGCATTAAGGTTCCACAGCATTTCACTCTAATTATAATTTATGTTTCCTCCCTCCTTTCACCTTTATCTTTCTGGCTTTCTTTTTCACTCTTAATTTCCATTTTACCTCAGAGCAGTGTACAAGTCATCACCTTTCTCAGTAACAGGGGTTGCGATAGTCAATAATTATGTGATTTTTAAAAATGATAAGTTCTTCTAATTGCTTTAGCTAATAAAATGACATAGAACTGATAAGCCCGAAACATGCTGCTTAATTGCTTTTGCTAAAGATAGAGTTGGCTGGCATTACTTATAGTCTTTTAGCTTTGAAGAGGCAATCCAAGAGTTAGGGAAAATGACTAAACTCTTGAGGAAAATGATACTCAGATTCTGTTCTTATAGGCAGGGGAAAGATAAAAGAATCTCAAATACAACTCAATTGAATGATCCCATAGTTTCATAAAAATCATTCTTTTCTAAAAGATACAAAGCACAGCAACCAAAGAAAAAGAGATAAATAAGATATGTTGCAAATGTTTAAAATGTGTGTTTTTCAGAGCACACTGTCAAGAAAATGAAAAGACAACCCAGAGAATGGGAGAAAATGTTGGTAAAACATACAGTTGGTATGGGACTTGTATCTAGAATACATAAATAAGTCTTTAACTCAACAATAGAAAGACTAAAAATCAAATTTTAAAATATGCAAAAGAAATAGACATTTCTCTAAATGGAAGAATAAATATTTTTCCAAAGAAGATGTACAAATGGCTTGTTAGTCCATGCAAAGATATGCAACACATTTAGTTACTGGGGAAACGCAACTCAGAACCACAATGTGATACCACTTCACACCCCAGAGCAAAGCTGGATCCGAAAGGACAGATAATAATAGGAGTTGATGGAGATGTGGAGAGGTCACTTTATATTTATACATTGTTGAAGAAAATGTAAAATGGAGAAGCTTCTTTGGGGAAGAGTTGGGCAGTTCCTCAAATGATTAAATACAAGATTACGTATGACCCAGCAATTCCACTTCCAAAAGAAATGAAAATATATACTCACTCAATTTGTACATGAATGTTCATAGAAACATCATTCATTATGGCCAAAAAGTGCAAATAACCCAAATACCTGTCAATGGATGGATGGATGGTTAAACAAAATGTAGTTTATCCATGCAATGGAATATTAGCTGGTATTATGAAGGAATTAAGTAGAATACACATTATAAGAGAAACATGTGCTAAGAGAAACATTATGCTAAGGAAAGAAGCTAGTCACAAGTGACCACACTGTGTATAGTTCTACTTACATGAAATGTCCACATTAGGTAGTAAAGATTAGTGTCTATTTAGGAAGAAATGGATAGTGACTACTATGTGTATGGGGTTTCTTTCTGGGATATGAAAATGTTCTAAAATCAGTTACTGGTGATGAGATATGCAAGTCAGTGAAAATACTAAAAACCATTGAAATGCACGAAATTTTTGTAAATTAAATGGATGAATTGTGTGGTATGTGAAGTATATCTCAAAAAGCTGCTGTAAAATAAGACTATTATCTTGTTTTAAAATTTTGTAATTTTTATCTTTGTGTTTCAGAGCCTCCTTGGAGTGTTATATGGTAACAAATGCTCTTTTAACTAGCTAGCTTAAAAGAGATAGTTTTACTATTTCTACTATATTATACTTGTATAATTTCATCATTTGCTTTCTCCTCAATAGTAAAATTTAACCAAATCCATTTTTAATGACTTTATTTTATGATAGGCTCCATAGAGCAATCATAACTATAAGGGAATGCCTTTTTTAAAATGCTACTTGAGTATTTAATGTGAGTACTTAATCTGGTTCTTAGGAGTTCTTGGAATAATTTAAATTTGAATCCACCTAATTCTCCCCATCTGTTGTATCACTCTCCAATTCACTCCCCTATTCAAACTTCTATTATTTGTTTCCTGTCCAGAATAGCCCCCTAAAATGCCTCTCCATATCCTGGCCTCAATCCTGTCTACTCCTCACATTGACACTAGAAATTAAGAAAAAATGCAAATCAAATCACGCCATTCCCCTGTCATAAAACTCTACAATGCTTCTTCACTGTTCCCAAGATAAAGATGAAAGCATCTTCATACACAAGGCTCTGCAGGGTTGAGCCTTGCCTGCCTTTGCAAAACCATGGTCCACTGTCTTCCCCTTTACTCACCACTCCAACCAGGAGCCTCCCTGTTCCCACGAAGCATATGCTTCTGCCACAGAGCCATGACACATGTGGCTGCTACTCCTGCACCTCCAGGCTGCTCGTTGTCTCCCCTGTCTACATTTGGTTCCCCGGTACCATGTTCCTTTCTGCCATAGTCCTTATCTTAATTTACAACAACACATTCATTACTGAAGGGAAAGCATGTGCGATGAATCAGAGACTGCCCTCCAGCCACCATATCACACCATCTGCAAAGTACACCACAGTATGCCCAGCACAGTAGAAGACTACAGGGAAGGCCATGACTGGCTTGGTGTCAGGGATAAAGGGAAGGTCCTTCAGCAGGGATGGTATTCTAACAAGGTTCAGGAGGATACGTTTTGCCAGGCAGAGACTGGAGTTGGGAGAGTGTGTAAGAAGACACATAGACATAAAAATATTGTGTTTAAGGAAAAGCAAATGTTCAATGTGGCCAGCTGGATGTTGGGATAAATGGTGAGTGGGAAACAAGACAGGGCTACATTTGGGAGGTCAGGCTGGCTCCATGTTGCAAACAGTCTTGTGGGCAATGAAAAGTCTGAGGATTTCTAACAGTGAAATGGTTTCGGTCGGCTTTTGTGCTAAGAGGATGACCTTGGGGGAAGCATAGAGGATAAGACAAAGGAAACAGGGACTGGTCCAACAGGGGAATAGTCTCAAACCAGAAGGGTTTGGCCCCCGTGAAGGGTTTACCGGTAGGCCAGTGGTGGAAGGAGAGAACAGTCAGGGCTCCACTACCTGCGATCAAAGTGATTTCAGCTTCAGAGAACAAGTCAGACCTCTTACAGATATCCAAGTGCCTTCTGGTCATCCTATGAACAAAAGAAAGGAAAATGTCTCCTTTTCTTATCAGGTTTTGAGAAATGTCTACCTTGCCTCTAAAGAGGGTTCTATTTGCAGACAAGAGTTGAGTTATATTACGTGATTCCCTTCGTTATCTTATCTCTTTCTAAGAACACTATAAACAAAGTGACAGAATTAATCAGTATTCAAACTATACAAATGTTTTTTTCACAGAAGCCTCATTGGTTATAATAATGCTTTAAAACACATACATATATACAAATAGATTCGTATATGTATATAATTAGTTTGAAAGAGTCTAAGTCATGAGATGAAGCATGAAATATTTTCTCTGCCTCTAACAATTGCCTTGGTTTTGTAAGACCCAACCTTCATCACTGGGTGGAAGGTGCCTTTAAATTTATGCAAATTAGCATCATTCCATACTTCTGATTATATTCAGATATTAAAAAGTCTATTTTTGGATATTAAAACTTGCTTCTAGTCAACTTCCAACTCTTTTCCCCATTCTCCCAGTGCAAACCAGATTTGTGGGTACAGCAGCCAACAAGGGAGTGGAGCTGGTGCGTGGTCTCTTGTTTCTCACCCCCCCCCGGCTTTTCTCTTTCTTCTCTGGTATTGGGGAGGAGAGAAGGTAAAGGGATGGTGAACACTGTTAATATGGTGCATGCTCATGAGTTTATAGGCTCATGGTGGATTGGTGCAGGTCCTGAGAAGTGCATGAAGAGAGACTCAGCTTCTAGAAATTTCTCTAGGATTTTGTGTTTGCTTGTCAAGCTCAGTCATAGCTTTCCTCTGATGCCCATGTTGGCCCCAATCACAGCTCTCTGATTCGCTCAATTCTTTGACCCAGTTTGTGGTGATTTTCATCCAGTTTATCCCATTTGTTCAATTCTAGAAACTAAAGCTATTGCCTGTGAATTGGGATTTGACAAGCTGGTCCCAGATCTCTCTATGGTGGAATGTACCCCAAGGCCATCTTGCCCTGTGCTCTTCCCTTTTCTTCCATAACACCAGGATAGGAGATCTAAGCCTTGTGTTGAGTAAACTTCCAATCAAATAGCAGATGCCAAGTCCCCTTCTTGCATATACAGGTGAGTATTAGAAATGGTGTTTGTTGGGACTTCCTTCCCTGGCACTGGGGAGGGAAGCACCTTCATCCATATGAGAGGGAAAGGAAATATTGCTTCATGAATTGTGGTATTTTCCCATATTTGTGGTAATTGTCTGATAGCTTTAATGGTAAAATTGTCAGCTGGGTCAACATCCCCCAGTCCACGGCATGTGGGACTCTCAAGCAGAGAAGGGGGGGCTCTTTTGAACTAGATTCTACAGACTTTAGTCGCTTTATTTATAAAAGGAAGCCTTTCCACTGTAGACCTATTTTTGGTGACCTCAAGGGAGCAGACAAAGGTCCCAATCAGTGTCTCACACCATATGTAGGTCTCCCCACTCATCTTTTTCTTTAGAGATGTCATTTCTCTTAACTGATGTTAACCTTTCTGAAGGCTCTTTTGAGTCCATAGATTCCTACATCTTCCAGCAAGAGGGCCGAGGTCTTATTGTATCTGTTCTATCTGTTTGTCCTTTCTCTTGTACTTTCAACTGCCACCTTTCCTACAGCTTGTAAGTTTGCTCAAGTCACTTTCAGCTTAAAAAGAACACAAAAGGAGGGGATCCTGAGTGGCTCAGTCAGTTAAGTGTTGGTCCTCTAATTTCGGTTCAGGTCATGATCTCAGGGTTGTAAGATAGAGCTCTGCACTGGTTGAAGAGTCTGCTTAGATTCTCTCTCTCTCTCTCTCTCTCTGTCTCTCTCTCTGTCTCTCTCCACCTCAAAACAAAACAAAACAAAAGACAATAAAAAAACAAAACAAGGGAAAAGTCTTTTTCTTGACCCACATCCCCATCTACCTGCTTCATTATTTCATTGTTTCCCTACACAGCAAAATTCCCCAAAAAGGTAGACTACACTTTATTTCCACTTGTTATTTACTCTTTAATGTATTTTTTCTAGTTATACCAGAAATCTATTTTCACTGATACATTTTTGGTAAATATAGAAAAACAGTAAAAAGAAAATGAAAAATTTCCCAGCATCCCATCACCATGGGGAATCCTGCCTACTGTCCTGAGATGTTTCCTTCTTGTCCTTTTGTGGCCATCTTCCAAGATCCACCCTCTTCAGGAAGTCTTTCTCTTTCATCATTTCTTCTGTGCTTTGGCTAGACCCAGCACACACATTACCTGTACTCGTACTGAACTCACCTGGCCCCCATCCATAGCCCTCTCCAGTTTGTAAAGTCATTAAGGGAAGAACAGTGTTTACCTCCTCTCTGGATCTCCAACATTTAACACAATATTTGAGACACAGTAAATACTTAAATTTTCAAGATGTCAAGGATATGCCTGCATGCAAAACAAATTCAAAACATTGTCCTGATGTACCAGGGCAGGAAGGATAAATAACGTCATTTTGAGGGCCAATCCTGACATTTGTGATGGCTTTTCTGGGGATGGTTGTGTTGACAGCTGTTGAAAATGTTCAGGTCCTAAATAGTATCCGAGTTTATCTGAAAACAATTTTAAAGATACACATTTTTTTTTTTAAATTTTGAGTGAATACCATCATTGTAGATAGGCAAAATGTGGCCCAGTAGAGGACCTACTTCAATAAGCAGAGGGCTATTTGCATTTAACGTCTAAGCCGGGTTAATCTTTGCATAGATGGTAACTGGAGTGTATAGAGGTGTCTGTGTGTTTTCTCCAGCTCTGAAGCACTCCCGCGGGAACATTACATATACTGTCACTTCCCAGATATTTCTTTTGTACATAGTGGAAAGGTCTGTGCTAGCTCAGGTCCCTCTTGAACTATGGTGAGTTCTAATGAATGAATCAGAATTAATGAGGTTTATTGTAATGTCATTCATTTGCAGAATTTTACATCCTTTGCTGAGCAGCTGTCTCTAGGCGTGGTGCTTATTTTCACGGGAACACCTGTGCTAGTGTTACCTGTTTGGAGATGAAAACTAGGAGGGGTCCTAGGCATCATCAATTTCACTTCGTCAAGAGTGGAGCTTAAATATGTGGGCTCTGGAATAAAGTCATTGGGTGTGAAGCTCTGCTCTATGATCTACCACTTTGGGAAAGTCTTTTCACCTCTCTAAAAAGAGTTGACAAGGATGGTTAAGCAAGATCAGATATATAAGGTGCTATTTTTCTTTTTTTTAAGAATCATAGCACTTGGCATGTGTGAATGTTAGCTATATTTGCAACAGTAGTATTCGATCCACCCATTGTAATAATGTGCACATTAACACTCAATGAGTGTTGTGTGATGTTGTGGAATGCTAGTGCAGTAACACCTCTTCACTGGCCAGGGGACATTTGGCAATGTGGAGAAGTTTTGGTTGCCGTAACTGGGAGGAGCTACTACTGCATTTTTTTTGCGTAGGGTCTAGGGATGCTGCTAAACTTCCCACAGAGGTACAAGATGACCCCTCACCGCAAAGGATTATCCTGCCCCAGATGTCAATGGGGCAGATGTTGAGAAACTCTATAGTAATGATGTGAGATACTTACAGAAGGCACTGTAGAAATCCTAAAATACACAAATACATCTAAAACAAAGGTGTTTCATTTTTCTTGAATATAACAGTTTAACAGTTTTTACTTCCTTTTTGCAGCTCTTTCTTGCTAGTAGGTACTATAGGAGGTATTGTTCTAATGACTCAAAACTATTTCGTCCAACTGCTTTTAAGGGATGAGATGGACTTCTTAACTATTTTTGTGAACTCATTTACATGCAGTAACATTTTAAAATTAAGTTATTGGGCATATAAGCTTTATCTGTCTTTGTTATTTATATCTGTTATGAAGTTTTGATAATTACCATATTGCCCACTTCCAGTGGAACTGAAGAAGAGGTAAATTGTTTTATTCACCTATATTTTTTTCCTTGACTGGGGCCAAATCACAAAATAAACCCAGAAATGCGTTTCTTAAAGTGGGATGCAAAGACTCTCTGGTCAGAATGACCGAACATTCTGGTGCCATGAGAATTCCTGTGTTCTATCCAAGATATACTGAGTCAGCATCTTTGGGGGGTATGGCCCAGGAATCTGTATTTTACAAAAGATTCCAAGGGATTGAAAGCATTCTAATGTTTGAGAACCGTTGGGGTACAATACAAGATGTGGCCCTGTGGTCTTAGTCTTTGTATCAGACAGTTTATAAACCCGGATTAGAATGTGTAGCTCCCTGGAGCTCACTAGTTTAGCATTTTCTTTATTTTTTTCCCAGAAAAGGTCTTCAATATATTCTGTACCTGAAGACAGTAGTTCCATTTTTAATAAAGGAACCTGCTGTTTGAGCTCTTGGTGAAGCCATTAGAAGGAAATAGCTGTGGACAAAGGCAAGCTGATTCTATATTTAGAATCTTATGTGGAGCTGAGTCTTTGACAAATTCATTCTTGTTCCTCATAGAATTGCCTGGTTTGTAAAGCAGAGAACAGTTTACTATATTATAGTCCTTCAAGCCGGGTAAAACTTAGGGTTATTTATGTGTCCCTTAGGAAGGATAATATATCGAAATGCCCATTTCTTTTCCTTCTTCGCACATCAATTCTTAAGTTAAAACAACATCACACCTTTGGTTCTTATTTTATGAGTTCGTACACCTTTCCAAGTGCCAGTGTAAAGTCTACTGATGTTAATTGCTAATAGAAATTAGATGTTTTGAGGGAAGAGTGAGAGGGGGGAGCAAATTAATTCAAACCTAATTTGCATTCCCTTGCCAAGTTTGAATTGGGACCAATTTGCAAACTGAATTATCTCTCTAGTCTTGATAGAGTTTATAATAATGCTGAAAGTTTCTTAACTCATGGCAGTGCCTTTTTAATAAAGACACATTCACAGCTGCAGTCTTGGTGCCTTGTAACATATTGCTAATAATTGGGCTAATAAGATCTTAAAGTTAATTAAAAGGAAGGAAAAACCCATAAAGTCTGATGCAGCTCACACTGGTTGGTGTGTAATAGGCTGACCAAGCAAAACTGCAAAGGGAGAAAAAAGATAAAACTTGTTCACTAGTCATTTGCCAATGATGGTTCTTTTTTTTTTTTTTTTAAGAAAAAAGTGGTAACTTTTGCATTTTTTAAAAAAGATTTTATTTATTTATTTGACAGAGAGAAACACAGCTAGAAAGGGAACACAAGCAGGGGAAGTGAGAAAGAAAGGGAGAAACAGGCTTCCTACCAAGAAGAGAGGCTGATGTGGGGCTCGATGTGGGGCTCGATGTGGGACTCTAGGATCATGACCTGAGCTGAAGGCAGATGCTTAATGATTGAGCCACCCATGTGCCCTCTTCTGCATCTTTCTTAAGGCAATTGATAACCATTTAACAGAATTATTCAATGCCTATTATCCTGTTTCTTCTTACAGAATTTTGTAAGACAGCCAAAGAGGTGAAACATGGGTAACTCATCACTTTGTAAAATTGATGGTCTCTGAGAGTCTGGGCATGCCCCATATCACTATATAGGCCAGGGAGCACTTGATCTAGCCTGACTTTCATGGTCCAGTTGCAATGCTCACAGCGCCTCTCAATAAAGGGATTCTAGGACCAACATGGCGAACAATGATATGGATTTGGTCTGATTTTTCAAGGGCTCTTCAAGTTTCTCTAGTATGAGCCTGCCTTCTTGCACTTTCCTAGTGTCCTTTTTCAAAGCCTACAGCTTTGTACAGACTGATAATCCTGGTTCCCCTGTACTAAGATGCCGTTGTCCATAACATAAAGAGGGGAAGAATCTTTGTCATGTATGCTCATTTCAATATGGCCTCTGGAGGCAAGATAACAGAAGGAGCAGTTGTCAACTGTTGTACCATCTATCTATTTGTAGATGGTAGCATTCTGGTGACTCTGCCCGGTTTGTGAGTTGATTTGAATGCCTATTGGTCTGCAAATCCCTCAGAATATTATCTTCTGTCCCAGTATAACCCTGTATATGACTTATAGTTCTAAAGGTTTTTTGGTTTTTTTTTGGAAAGTTCTAGATAATTCTTCTAGCATTATACCCAAATTATCTTCCCATAAATCACACTGAACTCTGTTCTGATAATTTCTAGTTTTGGTCTCCTTCTTTAATAACTGGCTTTATCAAAAGAGACATGCACATAGCATTCCAATATAAGCTTCAATTAAATTTCAGTCATCGACATTTTGAAATCTCACTTCACTCCCTTTCCTCACGTCCCCGTTCTGTGATCATGAAATTTTTGGTGCATCAATAATTGGCAAAGAGGCATTTGCATGATAATCCATATCTACTTCTCACTTATTATGGACATATTTTATTTTCTAGGATTAGATTCTGATCTGAGCAGCTTTGGGTGACATATCAGCTATGGCGGATGTAGCCAGTTGTCTCCCAGTATCCATTCTGCCACTGTATAGAAATATTTGTGATATAACCTCTAACTTGTAGCTTAATCTAGGCAGCTTGGAGTAAAGCTTCTCTTACAACTAAGGATTGCCATAAAACTAAATTCTGGACAATATGGTATATATCAAAGCAGGCTGTTGAACTTCTGGAATGTGCCCTTATGGGGAGGCAACATTTCTTTCTTCTCTCATTTTCTCCATTCTGCCAGCTGGAATTTGGGTGTGGTGGCTGGAGCTGGAGCGACCATCTTGGACAGAGGTAATCCAGGGAAGGGAAGCATGGACTGAGGAGCAACAAGAGAGAAGGAACCTGGGTCCCTGGCCCTGCTGAAGGCCATACCAGCCTTGGGCCACTCAGTGCCAACTTTTTTTGAGAGAAAGATATAAATACTATCTGGTTTGTTTTGGATTTTCGGTTACTGTCAGTCAGAATGAATACTAAGTGATTCATTAGTGTTTCTCAATTCTCAAATATTCCTTTATGATTCTCCTTTTTTTTTTTTTTAAAGATTTTATTTATTTGACAGAGAGAAACACAGCCAGGGAGGGAACACAAGCAGAGGGAGTGAGAGAAGGAGAAGCAGGCTTCCTGCCGAGCAGGGAGCCCGATGTGGGACTCGATCCCGGGTCTCCGGGACCATGACCTGAGCCGAAGGCAGTCGCTTAACCAACTGAGCCACCCAGGCACCCCTATGATTCTCCTTTTTAATGTTTGGAATTCTTTCAAAAAGACCTGAAGCCCATCATCTCACAGTTTGTTAAAAGAATTAATGAACATGAAACCTTGAGGCATTATAAACATTGCTTTAAATATTCACTAACAGGTGAATCACTAGCACCAGATCTATTTCAGAGACCATGGTCAATATAGGCTTCCCATATTGAAACCTTCTCTCTGAAGCCTGAAGCTGGAAGGAAAATGGATCATAAACTTGTCTAGTTCTGGCTCTGTTTTATGAGCACTATATTGATCTCTTTATATGAAGGGGAGGGAAAAAAGACAAGAGCAAAAACATTGAAATATTTTTCAATTTTGGTCAAATCAAATAAGAGTATACTATTGACAAAACAAATTCCAGATAATTATTGAGTATCTGTGATTCAGGAGTCCATGCAAGATTCATGCAGAGACCTGTTTTCAAGAAGTGAAATCTAGTTAGGGAATGTCTTACATTTAGGTGACGTATAAGTTGTGGCACAGATAGCCAGTTGTCCCAAAGATTCTCCAAATATCAGGCCCTGAGATAAGGATTTATGTACTAGTAATTTATTTGTGAGATAATCCCAGGAAGCATGGGGAGGAAGGGAAGGGAGGTAACCAAAGAGATTGATGTTCTTGTAAGCTGGGCATGTTCATGTTAAGAATTTTCTGAGGAGCGGTGCCTGGGTGGCTTAGTTGGTTAAGCATCTGCCTTTGGCTCAGGTCATGACTTTAGGGTCCAAGGATTCAGCCCTGCATCAGGTTCTCTGCTCAGTGGGCAGTCTGCTTCTTCCTCTCACTCTCCTGCTGTGCTCTCTCTCTCAAATAAATAATCTTAAAAAAAAAAGAATCTTCTGAGGAACTCTGTGGACTATGCTTAAGAATATTTCCACCAAGGGTGAAGAAGTTGGGGTGTTGATCCAGCAACCCTTATCCTTCATTGATTGAGGGTTGCCCCTAAAGTTTTTAAGTCATTGGCATTTCTGGCCCATTCTGCCCATGGGCTGAGAACACAGCCGGGGACAGGCAGACGTGCAAGTACCAGGGGTAAGAAACCATTAACATATATGGGAACTGTGCATCTAGCTCAAAGTGACTTCTGGGGTCATCCAAGGGGCTATGAGGAAGGCACCAACAGCATCTGAAGCAGTCCATCTGTTGCATTGCTTGGGAAACACATTTAGTCTACCATGTTGTATTATGAGGAGAGAGTTGCCCATATAAGGCTATATAATAAATGCTTGATAGTATAATATTAGAATCTCTAAGGAAAAACATATCACTTTGGGCCATGGTGCTGGAGGAGGGGTTCATGTATGATATAAAAATCATTTTAGCTTAAAGCTGGTTAGGATTTAAACAAGAGGAAGAAAAAAGGGGAAATGGATACTGGGATTGAAGCATATTATGGGCTACACTTGGATGTAAAAATGTGAAAGGTACAATGTGGGAGTTGGTGGCTGAAATCAAAAGTCTAGAGTGGGAGGCAAAGTTGGAAAAGTATTAGGAATGATTTTCAGAGATCTTATAGTTAGGACTAAGTGTTCTGGCTTGATTTCCTGCCAAGATATTCTTTTCTGTTTTAATGGGGATAAATTTATATACAATTAAAGATTTTAGTCCCAATTTAATGGAAAATATTACATGTTCTTACAGGAGTAATTTTAAAGCTCTCAACCTTTTTTCCCCTATCATGATATACATAAAAAATGATGTTAGCATACAGCCCATACATTAGAGATAACATATTTCTAATTTCCTAAATGTTCATTCCACCCTTTTATCCTCAGTTGAAAGAAGCCTATCAGAATGCAAAGATGCAGTAAGAAAGCCACTGGCAAGACTGAAACAATCTAATTAATTAAAAAGAAAATAATTAGTAAATGTTAATCCTTTACAGCTTATAAAATAACAAGGTTATTTGTGATATATTTCAAAGCTGGTTGTGTTATAACGGTGTTTCCAACGCAATGGCTGACAACTAGCGCTTTAAAGTCAAGGTTGCAAATGGGTGACCTGCAGGAAGAAGCCACAGGCAGATCTTTTGTGACTGTCCCACAGTGTTGGCCTCAAAGGGATGGAAGGGCTCCCTTTAACACTCAGGCAATGACAACAAGCTCACTCTATAGAATCAGGAGTCAACAGGACGGGGAAGACCAAGGGAATTTTGACAATTGCACTGCAAATTCTCATACTCCAACATTCTACATGAAGCCTTGCTGGAGCTGAGGAGTGCAGTTGCCCCCCTGGATGGAGCTGAGCCCTCCAGTTTATCCCTCTGGTCTCCTTCATTCTCTTGCTTTACTTGAATAGTCTGTAGGCATTTGCCTGTGAAATGTTATTTTTGGAGCATAAAAGGAACACCTGGCTTCTATAGGCTCCCGAAGCCAGTTGGTGCTTGGCCCTGAAGTCTGAGAGCTCATGTTCTCCCCTAATTGTTAGGCAATGGCTGGGCAGTCTCAATTACAGTATCATAACTACAGTATTCTTTGTACCTTAGTGAAGACCATTTTATTTTTCTTTTTTTTAGAGGGGAAGGGGCAGAGGAAACTGGAAAGAGAGAAGCTTAAGCAGTCTCTACACCTGGAGCCCGTATGTGGGGCTTGATCTCATGATCTAGAGATCATAACCTGAGCCCAGGTCAAGAGCTGGATGCTTAACCCACTGAGCCACCCAGGTGCTTCAGTGAAGACTGTTTTCCATTTCTGTAATCCTTTCATCAAATGTAGTTTTCTGACTCTTATATTTGTGGCTGGAACCATCTCTTTTCCTCTATATAAAATATAATGAGTATCTTTAAGCCATCAATTTGTGAATCTTAGCTGATGTCACCTTAATGATGTGTTAAGATAGGATCAATTTTGTTGATTGATTAACATCTGGATTTGACAAACAACAGCTGTGTACTGAAAAGCTTCTGTTGATTAGGCATGGTTTTAGGGGCTGAGGATGCAGCAATAAACTCTACAGAATTCTTTGTCCTTGGTAAACTTCTAGTTCAAGAAGCACGACCACAGACACATGGATATTTACAGTATCAAATGGTGAAGGTACTAGGAAGAAAACCAGGCAGGGGAAGGGGAAGCTGGGAGGTGGGTTGTTTTATAGAGACTGAGAGAAGGCCTTTCTGAAGGGGTGATAATACCAGAACCTTGAAGGGTCCTAGGACAAAGGTACTCAGAGATTTGAGAGAAAAGTGTCTCAGGCATGGGATCAGGCATGGGAACAGCAAATTCTGAATTGGGGGTATTCTTGGCTTTTTAATATGTTTTTTTAAATTTACAAGGAAACCAGCATGAATGGATCTTAGGGACAAGTTAATAGGAGACTAGATTGAAAAAGTGGCTGGGGGTCAGAGCATGTGATGCTTGCAGGCAAGAATAGGGATTTTGAGTTATATTCTGAGTGATTGGTTTGATCAAGGAAGAGACACGATTTAAACTATTTTTCAAAGGATTAATTAGGCTGTTGTGGGGCAAACAGTTTGTAATAGGGTGAGAGTGGACACAGCGAGATGATGAGAAAGCTCTTCCAATATGGTGGCTTGGGGTAGGATGGTAGCAATGCAAATGATGAGGAGTCGGCAGATTCAAGATGGTCGTAGAGCTGAAAGGTGAGGCGTGACATGAAGAGGAAACATCAAGAATAGCTCCATGTTTTTGCCTGACTCTCAGGTGGGGAAGACTGCCAGAAGGGCAGCTTTGGGTGTGTGGGTGGTGGTAGAAATTAAGAGTTTGGTTTCGGACCTATTGACTTTGAGATGCTCATTCAACTTCCAAGCAGTGATGTCAGATAGGCATGTTGATATGCAAATCTGATGTTCAGGGAAGATTTGGGAGATGACGAATTAAACTGAGGAGGCACCAGCATATTCAGAGCCCATAGGGCCAAATGAGATCATTTATGAAATTGAGTACCCATAGGGAAAAGTCGCCTTGAAGTGATCAGTGAGGAGCGGGATTTGACCCATGCTGGCTTACACAAGAGCAAAGTCAGTGGGTGAGGAAAGCCTGACTGCAGAAGGGAATTGAGAGTGGGAAGGGAGGACATGGCAGCCATGAATAAAGACTATTCCATGTTAAAGAACAAAGAAATGGGAGAGGCGGACATGGCCATAAAAGTCAAATCTTTCTCTTTCCTTACATTCACTTGTGGACCCTAAGGAGTAGTTAGGGAAAGATGGCCAGTTTCACATATAAGGCACATTGACTTCCATCTTTTTCTTTTTTCAGCTGGCAGCTCATCTTGTCCTTCTAAATGCAGGCTCTTGCCACTGTTCTCTGTTCATGGCATTGGTGCTGCCCACTTGTGACCCTCACATACTAGCACTGACCCACATCTACCAGTGACAGCTGGAGCAGCTGTTTCTGTCTCTGTCTCTCCTTCATTGCTGCCTAGAGCTTCTTAGCATCAGCCAGTCCTTGCATTATACGTACCTATTGTACTCTTTGGCTGTAGGGAAATGAGTGTTTCATCTGCTATTCCATGTCTTATGTCCAGTATTTCATGTCATGCGGTAGGGCAGTGAGAGAAGGAGAGAGAGGGAGAGAGAAACAGGAAGGGGATGGTAGATTAAATTAGAAAATGTGACTGGACACATGTGGGGAGTATTGTCTACTTCTTGGCACCTGGCTGATATATATATATATATATATACACACACGCTTGGAAGTTGAATGAGCATCTCAAAGTCAATAGGTCCGAAACCAAACTCTTGATTTATATTAAAGACTTTATTTATTTATTTGACAGAGAGAGACACAGTGAGAGAGGAACACTAGCAGAGATAGTGGGAGAGGGAGAAGCAGGCCTCCCACAGAGGAGGAAGCCTGATGAGGGACTCCATCCCAGGACTTTGGGACCATGACCCAAGCTGAAGGCAGAAGCCCCACGACTGAGCCACCCAGGCACCCCCGGGCTAGTATATCTAGTTTTGGCTCTATCAGAGCTGTTAGAGCTAAAAGTTACTTGTTGGCCTTTGTCAATTTAGCAAATCAAATCAATTAAAAAATGTCCATTAAAATGTTTGTATTTTGAAGCAAATAATTTTTTAAAAAATATTTTATTTATTTATTTGACAGAGAGATCACAAATAGGCAGAGAGGTAGACAGAGAAAGAGAGGGGAGAAGGCTCCCTGCTGAGCAGAGAGGCCGATGTGGGACTTGATCCCAGGACCCTGAGATCATTACCTGAGGTGAAGGCAGAGGCTTAACCCTCTGAGCCACCCAGGCGCCCCTGAAGCAAATACTTTTTTAAATATATTTTATTTTTTTTTAGTGTTCCAAGATTCATTGTTTATGTATCACACCTAGTGCTCCACGCAATATGTGCCCTCCTTAATACCCACCACCAGGCTCACCCATCCCCCCTCTCCCCTTCTAAAACCTTCAGTTTGTTTCTCAGAGTCCGCAGTCTCTCATGCTTCGTCTCCCCCTCTGATTTACTCCAATTCACTTTTCCTTTCCTTCTCCCACTGTCTTCCATGTTAATCCTTATGCTCCACAAGTAAGTGAAACCATATGATACTTGACTTTCTCTGCTTGGCTTATTTCACTCAGCATAATCTCCTCCAGTCCCATCCATGTTGATACAAAAGTTGGGTCTTCATCCTTTCTGATGCAGGTGTAATGTTCCATTGTATATATGGACCATATCTTCTTTATCCGTTCATCTGTTGAAGGGCATCTGGGCTCTTTCCACAGTTTGACGACTGTGGCCATTGCTGAAATGAACACTGGGGTACATATGGTCCTTCTTTTCACTACATCTGTATCTTTGGGGTAAATACCCAGTAGTGCAATTGCAGGGTCATAGGGTAGATAATTTTGTCTCTTGTTTGATTCAGCGGGGACCCTGAGTCCTTTTCATATGGTTGTGTAAGTCCTTAATTTCTGAAAAGGATAAAACATGCATATATATGAAATAAACCTGGGCTTGATCAAGGTAATCCTTGCTTGTGTGGTTAATTTCTCCTTAGTTTTTAACCCTCTCTGTTCTTGGAAACTGAGTCCTGTAAGCATGAATTTCAGAGAAATTAACTCAGATGCCTAATTCCACCCCCCTTCCCACTTCTTTCCTCCCCAGAGAACATTCTTAGTTGATAATTACAAGTGTAAGGCAGAAAACAGCAGATTTTCACCTATGCTCATGTTCATCTAATCCACAGGAGAAATTCAGCTGCAAAGCGGATGAGACTCCAACAAGTTAAGATCAAATGAGTACAGCATATCAGATTCTTGTAGGGGCAATGGGAAAATTATTCAAGGTGGTTCTTGCTCATTGAGGAACTCGCTGAGTTCAGAATTTGAAGGTGGAGGAAGTCATACTTGTTCCCCTCATACTGTGATTTATAAACTATCTCTTAGGTCTCTTGCTTTGAAGTTAGTCATTTTTTTGGGGAGGTGGCCATTAGTTATGATTTTGCCCTACCTGACCCAGGAGTGCCCTGAGAAGTTAAGAGACCTGTAGCTTATTATCATTAAAATTTGAAGTCTTTAAATTTTGTAAATGGCAATGATGATTGTCATTTTGATTGTACCCTTTGGGAAAGGAGCATAATACAAAGAATCAGATTATCTGAGTTCTTCCTGGACTGCAGATTAAGTTGTAAACTGAGCTAATATTTTCAAGTTATATCAGTCCTTTTAGGACCTACTATCTGAGGAAATAGTAGTTCAGCCTACTCATCAAAACATTTACAAAATGGGCACTAGGTTATAGAAGCAAAGCTGCAATTTTGTGCTCTTTGGAAACACCAATTCAACCTTGCTCTCTCTTTAGGGGAACCATTTTTCCTTGCTTTGGAGTGATCATCCTTCATATTATTAGACAGCTATGCAATAGTCCTCTTTCGAATATGAAATGTACAAGTGAAAATGTGACTTTCACCTCTCTCCCTGGTATGTCAGTAGCTTAAATTTAAAAGCTGGCATGGCCAAGGGAGAAATACACATCAAGTATGTATACTACAAAGACAAATGAGCCAAGTTAGAACAGATGCTCTAGGTCCCTGCAGAAGTGCAAGCATAGGCCCAAGCATCTCAGATTAAGTGGCAAGTCAGGTTCCTCTCTCAGTCATATAGGAGGACCCAGAGAATATTGCCTCAAGCTCAGTAAAAGACAGTCACTTATACTGCTCAGGGGAAAAGCCAAACCAAGTCAAACCCTGTAATTTAACATGCTTCTGAGGTTTTTAATAAGCAATGCAACTTCATAAATGGATGATAACCAAATAGGAAAGCACCACTCTCATTTCAGACTTGAAGAAACTTGAACCAGTCTGGCCAGTTTCTAATTATAATGTGTGTTGTAATTAGACGAGTGATTTATCAGAACATTTCTTAATCCGAGTTTCGGTTCAGAGACTTAGAAGGGAAATTTTGTTAGTCTTTGGTTGACTGACTTCATTTTCCTTGCTGAATTTCATTTAAGTTCTGGGTCCAGATGGAGAAAATAATGTTCTTATTCTTTCCTTTCCAGACAAATGATTAGTAAGGAAAATGCTACATCTGACTTTGCTGGAAATCAAATCCATTGGAAATGAAGGTCATGTGGTTTAATTTATTTCCCTGAAATTTGCTCTGTTTTGAGCCCTTGTGATTGGTGGGTCGGTGGAGAATTCAGACTTACCCTACACCACATTTTTAGTGACTCCTTTTATTGAATAATCATGACAATTTTCTACTTCTCTTTTTAGCATAAAGGTATTTTCTATTTAGTATCATGAGAGCAGCTGAATATTTTATGCTAAATGCCACCTTGAAGACAGAAAAGAAGATGGAAAACCATAATAAAGTTAGATAATTGGTGTAGGAAGAGTATTTAATCTAAGACTTGAAACTTTTTCCAGCTTGTATTGTGTCTATGATATGAATGATTACTTTGTGGAATTCTTGAGGGCATTTCCAGGCATTTTATCAAGGTTGATGAATTGATTAGTCAGCCCTGTTAGCATTTTGGGATGCGGGCAGCACACAGTCTGTAAGAATGGGCAGGAAGGGGCTTTGACACAAAACTGGGACTTCTAAATTTCACTAACGGATCATAGAATCAGAGCCCTTTAAATAGATTTTCTACCCCAACATCATTAAGATTAGCCCCTATTTTCAAATTAAAAATATAAAGGAGTCTTATTAGTAAACCAAAGTGGAAATTAGGAGCTCCTATGTTCTAACCTAAGTTAATTCTAACTGAATCTTACTGTAGCAAGAATGTAATATAGAATCTACAAACATAGCTCCACATGCAAATTTCATTCTATGATAAGAGATTATTTTAAGGTAATCTCAGTGAGACTATCTAATAACATTAAATGTAAAACACAACTGGAAAGTGATGATTAAATTACAAGAATTAAATAATACACATTTATGCAGTTATAATGGGAAATCATATGCTAGCTGCTATAGGACCCATCCAAAGTCCAATCACTGGAGAGTTTTCTTGCGAAGAGAATTGCCCAAATCATTTTACTAAGCTTTCTCTGTAACTCTTTTGGCAGATCTTTCTTTTCACATAGAATGAATGCATTTGCTGGCAGACAGACAAACTCTGAAAAATACCAAAAATGTGTAAGACAAGACACTGCCCTCCTGCAGTTTATATTCTAGTTGGAGATATAAGACCTCTGCAGAAGAAGCATTTGAAGTGAGTGTATGATTGGATGCCTGAATCAGTCTTACAGGGACTAGGAGGTCAAAGGGGCAGTGTGAATGGAGTGTTTGGGGAAATTAGGATTTGTTGAGTGGATAAGATCTGAAAAAGAGGAGAAAAGATAGACAGATTGTGTGTATGGCTTAAATAAAAGTGAGAATAAGGGAATGCGCTTAGAATGTATTTATTTATTGAGTGCCTACTAGAAAAATGATGGTAAATATATGAGCTCTTGACTCTCATGAAGCTTCCATTCCAAATATGATGAGGGAGACAATAAAAAGAAAAAAGAAATAAACAAGATATTTCTAGATTGTGAATATGCAATTGAGGAAATAGGCAAAGTGATAAAGTCAGGGAGGTGGGGGTGGGGGTATAGTTAGTGTTTCTCAAACTTAATGTTGGTATGAATCTCCTGTAGGTCTCATCATTTAGATTCTGTGTCAGAAAATCTAGGGAGGGCCCAAGAGTGTATATTTTCAAAAATATCTCAGGCATTGCCAATGCTACTGATTCATAAACCACACTTTGGGTAGTTAGGCTTTAGATGGGATGATCTGAGAATTTGGGGAAAATCAGCTAGTTGAAGTACAGAAATCCTGGTACAATAGAGAGGGGTAGAAAGTATGAAAGAGAAGGTTTAGAGGAAGACTTGGACTATATTGAGGTGGGCCTAGAATGCCAATATTAGCAACTAGGATGTTAGCAACAAAGCCAATGTTGGCAAGTCTAACATGGCAGGCATATGCATGATGGAGTCTAGCAGGGCTTACCATCTCATCATGTCAAAGCACACAAAGAAAATGATGCTATCACTGCGCAGTGGGGAAAAAGTGGGCTTCTTCTCTCGGAAGATCTGGGTTAAAAGAACAAAAGACTAAAGACATAGGATTATAATGATCCAAGCATGCCCTAATGAGCCCCTCGTCAGTGGAAAGGAAGGAGTGAGTAGGAGAAAGAGGACTTTGTGAAAGTTTGTTTATATGTGGTGACGAAGTTGGATGGTTTTAGGCATGGTGGGACATCAAAAATTCCAGTAGGCACCCAAACACACATGGCTGGCCATTCAAGTGAAAGTTCTCCCCAGGAGAAGAGTTTAAGATGTGTAAATAAGTAATTCTTTTCAGGGCAAGAATATGAAGACAGAAGAGCAACTAACTAAAGACTATGCTTCAGGGAGGATTTACAACCTACAAAAGGAGGAGGAAGGGCACAAAGAAGGTGGGAAGGGGCTGTTGAGAAATTGAGCAAAGTCAGAAAGCTGTCAGGAGTAGTGTATGGCCAATGTGGGCACGGTACAGTGTGTGGTATGAGGACTTCGACCATTGTCACTGTCATTGCAAACAGGCTGATTTTGAAGGCAGGTCTTTAATTCTCATACCACTTGCCCCCTCTCCCCTTCCCCCAAGCCATGTAGTCAAGCATTTCCATCTGAGAAGCACCTTCCAACTCAGAGGGGAAGGGGAGCAGGAAGAAAAGGATCATGACTAGAAAGAGGACAAGCTTGGGACCAATACCAAACCTGACTTTACAAGTAACTACAGTCCCAGAAACCCACAATTCTCCCCATGGTACACTAATATGCCCCCCAGAGGAGGCCAAAGGAGAGAAGAGCTTTCCTTTGTTTTTACCCATATTTTATAGAAAGACTGGGTCCCAAAGAAGCACAGTGTGTTCCGAGAGAAAATTACATCTGTTAGCAGTAAGCTTAGAATGAGGTCTCAAGCTTTTTTCACTTTCAGAGTGGTGATCTTTTTATTGCGATCAAAGCAAATAGAGACAAGGGTTAAATAGAGAAGCTATGTCTAGCATACCTTGCCTTTGAGTCGATGGGAGGCTTAGTTTTTGCATTCATTGACATTAGTTTCTAGTCTTTCTGGATTCAGGACATAAGGTGACATTTTATGTTTACTGTCTTCTGCATGTTAGGAATATGAGAAAACCTTCAGTGAATGTTTTGGGCAGCTCCACATTGAAATACTAGATGGCAGTCTAATACTATCTTTGGTATTTAGAACTATGGGTTCTCAAAATGGCATTTTAACAGAAATTTTTTAGAGATTTTTAAAATGAATAACTTCAAGAGAAAGCTGTATAGAAATAAATAAACAGTATACAGTACATTTGTAAATTACCTTTCCCCCAACCATATTTTTAGTTACTAAATAAACATGCAATTGAAAGAGATACTAAAAACTTAAGACCTCACCAAAAATAAACAAAGGACATTAACAGATAATTCACAGGAGGAGAAATACATATGGTCATTGAACATATGCACATATGCACAACACATAATCTCTAATAAGAAAGAGAATTCAAACTAAGTGTGAACGTTTTTATTTCCCCTCAATTTGACAAAATTCTTTTCAAAAGTTCTATCCTGAAGGAAAATTAGAGATGTGGTCAAAGATTTATGTATAAGCATCTTCCTTGATGTTTTATTTATGATAATCTAAAGTCATTAATGCTTAGAAGATGGTATTTCTCAAAATGGAATATTATGTGTTCTTAATTTATAGGACTTCCTATTTTAGTTAGCCTGTAACAAAATTATATCAGTTATGGTCAATCATTGTAAAAATGCAGGCACATAAAGTTTTTTTTTTTTTTATTGTTACTAAAATTTTTTTTTTCCCAGTGTTTGAAGATTCATTCCCCATTCCCCACACCCAGTGCTCCCCGCTTTAGGTGCCCCCAGTACCCACCACCAGGCTCTCCCATCCCTCCACCCCCCTCCCTCCAAGTCCCTCAGTTTGTTTCTGTGTCCAAAGTCTCTGTTGTTTCGTTTCCCTCCCTGGATTACCCTAGTTCCCATTTACTTTCCTTCTCCCACTGTCCTCCAGTTTACCCCTCATGCACCGCAAGTAAGTGAAACCATGCGATACTTGACT